>JAMQGT020014487.1:0-70000 GCA_024447675.2 Pterophyllum scalare
GATCACGTGCACGCGCGTGCGGCTTGGGGGGTGCAGTAGGCGGAACATACAATTACTACTACTCTTAATAAGTTGGCATACACATTGCATTCAAATGAACCTTCAATGAAATTTCAAAAAAACTCAACACATTTATAATACAAATAAAAACAGTACAGTTATTACTCGCAGTGGACAGTTGAAACTTGTCCCTTTGCGCCTCCACTTTGGGATCGTTGATAGTGCTGAATTTGCTGGGTGAAATATTTTTGCTTTTTCTAGAAAAGACAAAGCATAAGGCATCTTAATTGCATTTTAAACATACAAATAGTGTATTAAAAATCATACAAAGTTTTGTTCATGAAGGAACACAAACCGTACTTCCCACACACTTTGAATTTGCACAATGCCAAATCAGATACACGTTGCCTTAAATTCTGCGCATTCATTACCACAACTCGGAAATCATGGATATTTCTTTAGTCATATCTTCTACCAGAAATGGGGGCTTTCTGAACACCATCTTCAGTTTCATGATCAAACATGACAAACTTCTAACATGACTTAATGCAACAAATACCTGCCCTGGTGCACACACTTTAAGAGACACTACAGCTTCATCAGCAGTGAGTCCTTGTGCTTTTTGAACTGTACAAGCCCATGCAAGTTTTAGTGGAAATTGCTGCCGCAATCCACCTTTCTTAGTGACCTTTTCTTTTTCTGGTTCAATACTTGTAGAACCTGCTGCAACTGCTGGGAATATACGGTTTCTCCTCCTTTGTGCACTGATCTGTCATCAAATTTGACATATATCATTTTAGGAAACTTCTCATCTTTGCTAGAATATATATAGGTGAATAACAGTACCACACACACCATTAATAAGACCATCCATTACATCTACATTTTTACACAGCATTACATGAGCATCCTTCCCCAAAAGCAGTTTTTCATCTAAACACACATTGTATGTTCTTTCATGATGTCCAGTTTTTTGCACCAGGTTTCCTGATTTCTCACTGACAAAATCCTGAGCAAATATTTCAACATAATCAGAACACGTCTTAAACAACTGCTGCACATTATGCTCATTTACTTGTTTATTTGTTGGAAATATGTGTAAAGCTGAGCTGACTTCACCAGTTTCACAATGTTTCAACATTTTAATATTTGTTTCTAAAATTGGAGCCCCTTTAGCTTGAGTTCTTAATCTGTTCAATAATTCTGCAAACTCCACATCGCTCTGCCTCACTATTTTCTTAAGCTTTATAACAGTAAATAGACTAGACTATGCATTTATACCTACATGATCAAAAAAGGGGCTTCCCTTTAACTGAAGGCAACTGAAAAAATATCCTACAGCAATAACACTAACATTTTCAAAAGGGGAAAAGTCTCCAGTATGTTTAATTTGCCTTAGTCTACCATGAATATATACTATTAAATTCTGATCTACCATTGAGATTTCATCAATTAAGATCTGCAGATCACAAAACTTAGTGCACAAACAATTTAAATTTTCTTCACCTAAAGGTGTGTATGCTAAGCAGACATCTTTTTCAATACTAAATGTGTTGTGGATTGTTGATGCATGTAAATTGAATGCAGGAATGCCAGTGGGTGCAGTTTATAAAACACAAATATCAGGATGGTGACACATTAGTTAAAACAGTACGGTTGTGTTACCAATGACTTCCCCTCTTCACCACCTGTAATAAATGCATGCAGTGGATCTGGGTTTCTTTTCCCCATTAACTTATCCAAATGCCACTGTTGAATCATCTGATTTTTTTTTTTCCTTTTTACAAGCAATACAAAACTGAAAGCTGTGTCTCATTCAGTGATCTAATTAAAGGGTTTCAGCTGACTGCTTTTTCACAAGTGCCTTATCCTTCGCTTTTCCCAGCACATCCATGCAGCAATTCCAACTCATGTGTTCAGTATGTACCACCAGGTATAACATTAGTCAGCTGGCACTGGTGGCTGTGCTGATGCAAGGCACACTCCAAACCCATTAAGGTTTCACATTCACATCGTAAAGGTCGGACCTCTAACCCTTGGGAGAATCTTCAAAAAAACGTAGTCGTGATCTTAAGGACATATACTGTCCTCCTCCTAAAAACTGCTGTAAAATTTTCATCAAGAATTTTTTTTTTCCACTCTAAATGATCTAGTCTTAAACGACTTCAGCCCAACACATACATACCAAATATTATATACTTTTTGGACAATTTTTAACCCTTTTATAGGCCTATTTACATACATAGTGCCACTCTGTTTTAATGGACAAAAAAACTGAAATTTCCATAAAATGTATTTTGGGGACTATTGAATTATTTTTATTAGGCCCTGAGATGAGTCACTGATTGGCAGCAACATTCTTTTTCATGCATTTTTTTGTTTTTCTACCGTATTGGGTTTTGTAAAAAAAATTACTCGTGATCCTAAGGACAAAACTAAAATTTCCATAAAATTTATTTTAGGGCGCATTTGAATATTATTTTCATTAGATCCTGAGATGAGTCAGTAACTGGCAGCAACAGTGATATGCATATATTTTTATTTTTTCTGCAGTATCAGATTTTTTTTTAGACAACTCACACCTATGAGCCCAAGAACACAAAATGTCCCCTTCCCCAAAGCTGTTGTGAACTATGATCAAAAGGGAGAAGAGCATGAGTGAATGTCTGAGCGTGGAAGTCCAGCTCACATGGAGCAGAAGCTGCAAAGGGACCGACTGTGGTCTTTGCATATGAACTTCCCACATTTGTAGCAGGTGGTGGCAACTTTTTTTTTTTTTTGGTCAATGCAAACTTTGCAGTGCCATCTGCCCTTACGGTTACTGTGAGTGGAGCCTGCAGCAGCACCTTGCAGACTTGCCACTATTGCTGCAGCACCTGATGAGTGGGGAAGACGCGCTCTTGATGTGTGGGGTCACCAGCATTTCTCCCACCTCTTCAATGTAGAGCCGCCTCCTGTGTGTTTTATGCGCCTTCCAGGATGGATGGATTGAGGTCCACAAGACGTAGGCATTGTACAGTGAAATGTCAACCAGGTTGTGGAAGAGAGCAACTGCCCACTGATTTGTTCTCCGTCTGCAGTAGGTGCAGACAAGCTAATAAAAAAAACATTAAAAAAAAGACCATATGAATAATTTACCCACGTATTCTTTCACATGATACACATGCTATTTTTTGTATGAAAATGCTCATTTGAAAAAAGCCCAAGTATATTTTAGACAAAATAAAAGTGGGTGTGTGTGTGTGTGAGAGAGAAACTAATGCGCAATGGCACCTACCTTATCAAGGTTGTTGACAGCTCCTTTGCATCTTTTGTAATCTTTGATTATTGTGGGCTTGTTCTTTTCTCCCTTTATCTCTGGACTGTTTTGTGCTTAGGAGCAGCACATTCTTGCCCCATCGAGGGATGTAAGTTACCAGTGTCCGGGTGTTTCTGAAGCCAAAGGTGGAGGAGAAGACTGCTCTTTTCTGGAGCAGATGAGGGGGAAGCTCAGGTTTGATTTTGCGAATTGTGCCAACCAGGGCCAGATTCTTCTTGAGGACCTTCTTTGCCAGAGTGAAGGAGGTGAAAAGGTTGTCAAATGTAATGTGTCCCTGGAGCCCCTCTGTCATCTCCAGGACCACCCTCATCCCCTGATTGACTTCAGCAGGCTGGCCAGCTGCTTTGCCTGTACAGTATATACCTGTAGTCTCCAGGCGTAGGAAGTTTTGACATCAGACTGCCCAAATCTTGATCCCATATTTGGCTGGACTTTTTTTGTATGTACTGCCTTGAAGCTGCACCTGCCTCTGAATGGGACAAGCTGTTCATCCACACAGATGTTCCTATCTGGGTTGAACAACATTGACAGGCGGTGTGTCCACATATCCCAGACTTTGCGAAAAGCAGCCGGCTTGTCATCATGACGTCGGGGTCGGGATAGCTTGTCATCAAACCGCAGTGCTTGGTTGATGTGGTGAAACCTCTTGTGAGACATTGTAGTCTGGAAAATGCTTCATCCTGATTTCTCACTCCAGAGGCTGAAGGTTGATTCATGTTTTGATCTATATACACCAGACAAAATGAGCAGTCCCACATAAGCCTGCCGTTCCTCTGTCTACATCTAGCCATTCTGCAACAACTCCCATGCAGGTTTGTCATACTCGCAATTTGCTGCAGGATTTCATCTGTCAGCAGCAGTGAAAAGCTGGACATCAAATCAGTGATTCGTGCAGCGGCATAGCCTGTAGGTCCCGGGATGACACCTGTGGCTGCTGGGACATAGAACAGCGTTGCAGTGTTTGTGGGAGACAAAAATAATTTTCCATTTTTTGAAGTCCATCCCACCGGTACTTCAGCTTTGAATGCGTCTTCAGCTGCGTCTTCAGATGGTTCAGATGGTTCTTCGGGTGAGTCTTCGGATGGGTCTGCAGGTGAAGAGTTGGACTCCACTTGTTCTCTTGCTACCTCAAAAGAATCCTGCATGTCCGCCTCAGGACGATGAGGAGCCATCTTCCCCCTCAGGTTGCATGACCATTTCCAGACGTTAACGTAACGTCTTGCCATCTTAAAAACGACTACTCCTGCACTACTGCTCATACTTATAGCCATGGCTGAAGTGCAGCTGCATAAACTACCTGAGCAAGAACCCAAACAAATTCAAACTCTGTTTGGGTTCTTGCAGCTGAGGTGTCTTTGAAGTGCTACTCATTGTTTGTATGGCCTTCTAAGCAAAAAAGAAAAACCTTAAAGTTGGACATCAAAGAAACACACACTCACTCACTCACATGCAGAAATATCTTACCCCCATAAATAAAGACTGTCCTCCAAGACTACCCCCAAACCAATAAGCCACCACTGCAGCAACAAAAAGACCAGTCAATCTAGGACAGGGGTCTCAAACTCAAATGACCTGGGTGCCACGGCTGGTTCTGTCATCTCAGTGTAGGGCCACTGTTTTTTATAAGTGTGTGTGTGTGTATATATATAAAAGTAATATACACATCACAGTTGAGGTCACATTTCTTAACTCCCAACCTTAGGACACTTATTTCTGTATGGTTTAGAGGAGAGGTTGGAACTGAATTGTATACCTCCAGATTCACAGAAAAGATGCATCACTTGAGATTTTCAGTTTAGGCTTTTTTCCCTCCATGCAGTATTTTGACCTTCTCATTGGGGACTGGGAATGTTTAATGTCCACTTTGGGGTCTTCAATAATACACAAACTATTTTATGCCACTTTTGGGGACCTTATTTTCATTTTGGGGTCTTCTGCAGTATACGGATACACATTGTTTTATTAGTTTTGGGGGCTTTACTTAAAGTCCTTCAAAGTAAGTAAAAAAAATAAAAAAAATTCAGTATACTATTACTGCTCAGGGTCACAATGTAAAAGGTCATATTTTTCTATCCAATCCTATAATAATTTCACAATTCAGTTTGCTAATTTGACAACATGCAAGGGGCTTGCCAGAATTTCAAAGTCGGGTCTCTATTTGTTTTGAAGAAATTACAGCTCTGTCCAACTTGTTGTGCCATAGAATAAATTAAATGTTCTGTGGCTTTTTTTTACTACTGTTTTAGCTGTTTACATGCACACCATATATGCACAGAAACATACTACAAAAGAAAATACATCTGGACCATTGAGTGCTTGCTCAAGCAAACTTTATTACAGTAGTTACTTTGCTTCCAAATACATTCAACATGAAGTGGATATATAATGAAAACTAAGTTTAAAAACTGTCAACTAAAAAAAAATTATTATTTTTTTCCTTTTACCCCTCCGAATAAGGAAAGGCTTTAGGTAAAAAAAATACACCTAATCACTGAACCTCAAACTGTTCAAAACTTCTTCTGAACCATTTTACCTGAGAAATGGAACTTAATTTTTTTTTTTTTAACCCCAGTCCTGTTTCTGTCTCAGTGCATAGGGTTCTGCATTGATGCACTGAATGCAGTCCAGCTTCTGAGGCACCTTGCATGTGTGGATGAAACACAACTGCACGCTCCTCACTGTTTTCCCACTTATGTTTGGAGTTACCTTGGTTGCCTTTGAAGAAAAAATAAGAGGCATCAATATACTGTTTAAAATGTTTCAAATATTAAATGCCCGCCCCTTAATGAATAAATTAATTAATCACTATGATATATCACATTGCTGCTTCAACATTCAGTGAACCATATATTTTTTTTTATTACAATAGTTTGTCTATGCCAAAAAAGCCAAAACAACTTTATTGCTGACCCCTTTTTTTTCAAGGGACAACAGTAAGAAGTTGTTGGAGCTGAAGTCCCTGGTCAAATGTCTTCATCCTGATCTGTTGTCTGTTCCTTGGTTATTTGTTGCCTCCAAAGCTGAATGAAGAGACTCACTCATCGCTTGAGGAATCCAGATCTTGCAAATCAACTTGTTCTAAAAGTTAAAAGAAAACAAAGCACCACCAGTGCATTTAATAATAATAAAAATAATTAAACTAAAACAGTTAAGTAGGTATTACATTACATTTTACTCAGATGCTCTGAGGACTCCTACCTTCAGGGTCAGTTTCAATATCATCGAGTGTTTGGTCTTTGTAACGTGAGAGTTCCGTTCTCCACTGCCAAAAGCACTTGGCTCATCTTAGCAAGCTGAAGGGTTCCCCGAGGCAAGCGGTAATACTGCCCGATGTCATGACCCAGAAAGTCTAATTGATCTGCTTCATTTTCTTGAAGACTAAGCACCTGTGACATTATGTGCTTTCGGAGCCTTGTTGATAACAATTCAGGGTGTTTGGCACCACTCTCCTTTGCAAACATCTGGATGCCCTCTCCTCCTCGATAGGCAGATAAACTGCTGGTCTAGCAAACATGTAGATGTTCTCTTTGGGGACACCACAAGATTCACGCATTTCCGCAAGGAGCTCCATTGCAGAGACCATTGATGGTTTCAAGAGAACAGGAAAGCCCCTCCCTTGTTTTCCATGGATTTTAACTCTGGTGAAGAAATCACACATTTTGTTCTCAAGTGGGGTCAGGCAAGCAGTCATGTCCACATTGAGTTCTGACTTTTTTTTTTCTTCTATCTTTGAAGGTGGACAACTCCATTCTTGATACCTCTCCTTCTCCTCTTCTGTGGAAAATGATCACTTAAGCACGTGTTACTTTGGCAAGCATTGCAAATTTTTTGATAATCCTAAATTCTCGGGCAAACTGCACAAGGCTTGGGTCTCCATCTAATGAGGACAACTTGTCAGTCTCAACAAGCTCGGAGAAATTCCTAGATTGTTGCTGATATTTAGAGCCAAGGAAGGTTTCTGGGAGGTATTTTCCTCTGTATTGTACCCAGCCAACTCTTTCACAGCAGATATCAAATGATTGAAGTTTGCAGGATAAATCAGTTCCTCTGCCTTTTGTTGAGTTGTAAGAAGCAGACGCCCAAGTTCCCTAAGCCTTTACCTTTTTGTAGTCATGTCTGTTCTTTCTTGAGCCATTCAGATCATACAGGTGCTGTCAAAACTGTAGAAGCTGTTGGTCATTTTGAATTGAGTAATTTCATCATATTTCATACAGGAAATCAGTCATTAAGCCCTCCTCCAAAATAATGAAGGATTTCAGAACATCACGCTTACAATTTTATTTTTTGTTTTGTTTTTGTTTGGGACAATAAATAATAGATTCTTTGGTGGTGCAGTAATTGTTATGATTTGTCCATGGATTTCTTCATCCAAATTTGAATTCTAAAGTGCTGTATGTCCTGTCTTTTCCAAAGTGACACAAGGATTTCAGAACATTACATTTACCTGCTTTCATTTGTTATCTATTGCTACTAGAAAGTTAATGAATAAAACCAAAAATCTCAAGAGTCTATAATTGCAGTTTGTCCATGCAAAACAATTGTTTGTGCTGAATATGTTGTTTAAAACTATCATAACAAATATTTGCATGTGTAGAGTTCATTCATAGTAGGGGCCATTCAAACATCAGCAAGCCTCACTGTAAAGCAATTGCCAATATGTTTACTGACATTCAAAACACTGATACCTAGTTAAAATAAAAACAAGACTTTGTATCAGTTTAAAAAAATAAAAACACCTTGATCTGAAGAAGTGTTTTAAATGCACAGTTTATGTATATGTTTGAGTCAAATTATTATTATGGCAAAACATCTCATTTCATATTGTGTGCAGTAAATTGGCCTTGGTGCAAGATGGTAAGCTAATCAGCTTTTATATAAAATTGAGAATATATATATTTTCATACTCAAAACTGACGTTGCACAAAGATAAAAGACTAAAATATCCATAGCCAAAACCTTTTCAGGTCTATAACCTTTAATTTTATTTTAATTGTATTTTAGAAAAACAGATTCTCAGTACCTTTGACATAAACAACCAACATCAGAGAGGTTGCTATGGTGATGACCCGAATGGCCCATTCCAGAGGAATGACTAACATGTATGGAATATACTTTCCCCCCCCCTCAGTTGTTTTGTATTGTGTATTTTTCACAAAATTCTTGTGATGTTAAATTGCAGAATTTCGTGACCGTGGCACTATGAATTTTTAATAATTGGCTCCCATTATCATTTAAATCATCCATTTGCACTCAAACTTCACTGGTGTGATTAAGGGTCCACGATTGAAGACAGCAGCATGGCATTATTGTGGGAATAGGAATTGTCAGTTTTTACATTTTAAGGTACAGATTCAAGGTGCTTGAGCTGAGCCATCTTAAATTTGGTCAGCAAAGGCTTAAGGAATTCAGGTTTTTTTTTTTTTTTTTAAACTGACTTTTCATTTAAGGGCGTGACCTTGGCTTCATGAATGCCATGAGCCACAAATTGCTGTAATTCAAAGATCTATTGTTCAATCTCCACCAAAAATCACTGGTAAGAATTCCACCCTGGACAAGATGATATTCATATGCATATAGTCGATGACTGTTACAGCACCACCTATTGACAACACACAATGTCAGATGTTATGCTTTCATGTACTGCTTCTCCTGAGTTCACTACATGCAGTTCTAAAAAGGTCTTTGGAACTTCAGGCACTGAGGCTTCATTGTGAAAATTGTTACTCATCCCTCCCTTGTTACGTGGCGAAGCATAGACACATCCAGAAGTCACCATCTCTCATGGATTTGATTTTGGAGGTTGAAATCTTTGCAGTACCCCCTCATCATTCTCACAAATGGTTCCCTCATGGTTACCAGCAATTAACACTACTCAGCTTTGCTGACTGCTCAAGAGGTTGAGTAATCATTGCACGTGCTTATTTTATTCTTTTGTTTCTGCTTGCTTTGCAAGTGAAAGGGTCACAAAGTTTCAGACCACACCGCACACAAGCGTCGACACAGGCCTGCACCGTTGAATTTTTTTAAAGGACTGATAATGTTGCCGGGTGAGTGTTTCATAAGTAATTTGATTTTGTGTTACAAGTGCTCTGAAGAGATTACTGATGTTTATTTTGTACTCTTACTTTGCTTACTCTTAAACTGCAAATATTGATTTGTTTATTAAATTCTATATTTTTGAGGTTAAGAGTGTTTTATTTCTTTCGTGTAAGGGTTTTTTTTTTTCTCCCCCGTTTAGTAAGTTTGACCCAGAAAAACGTGTTTCAGTAATTATAACAACATTGCATAGTAGGATTAAATGCCAGAGGGTTGTATTCTAAATGGAGGCACCAATCACCAAATTTTCTTACAGTACAGGTTAGTATGGCAAGCCAATAAATTTAAAGAACCTAGGGTCCCGCCCATAGTACTACAGTACTCCTGTGTTTAAGCCTTGTTTACAGATTAGCTACATGGGTCGGGTGCTACACAAGAAGAGGATGTTTCAATGCACATCACGTCAAACCTTGAACCAAATGGGGTACAGCAGCAGAAGACCACACTGTCAGCTAAGAACAGTAAACTGGGGAAACAAATCACACAGGCTCACCAAAACCACGCAACAGAAGACTGGAAAAGTGTTGGCTTGACTGATGAGTCTCAACTTCTGCTGAGATATTCTGATGGCAGGGTTAGAATTTTTATGTATGCTGTTATCAATGGTTCAGGCTGCTGGTAGTGTAATGATGTGGGGGATATTTTCTTAGCACACTTTGGACTCCTCAGTACCTGAGTAGCCTACCTAAGTATTGTTGTCCATCCCTTTGTGACTACAGTGATCCCATATTCTGATGGCTGCTTCCAGCAAGATGCCATGCAAAACATCTGAAATCATCTCCAACTGGTTTCTTGAACATGACAGTGGGTTCACTGTACTCAGTCTCCAGTCACCAGATCTCAATCTGATAAAGCACCTTTGGGATGTGGTGGAATGGGAGTTTCACATCATGAATGTGACCTTGACAAATCTAAGGCAACTGCATTATGCCATCTGTGAATCAGTGTCTCCAAAAATTAAGGCAGTTCTGAAGATTAAAGGGGGTCCAACCCTTTCAAAGTGGCTGGTAAGCTTTTTTACATATTTCTACCAAAACCACACTGGTTAGCATGGCAAGTCATCATTTTGTTATTGATGACTCAACCACACTTTTGCCTTCCTGCTTCTCCATGAATGCTGTTGCTCACAGCTTGCCATTACACTGTCTCCCAAACCATCCAAGAGGCACTTTGCAAAATCAATTTCTCTGAAATTCATTGGGAGAAGACTGCAGCCAGTCAAGTGCTCCTCAAGTGCAAATATAAAAAGCTTATGTCACAGTTCAAGTGGGCAGTGACCAATTTGCCATGCATAACTGCAGCCTTTCTCCGAGGCTCAGCGGCACTTTGTTGTTTTAAGGCTGGTAGATGAGCTGTACTTTAACAAAAAAAACACGTACAGACTTCATGGTATTAGGGTTGTAGGATCTCAGCTAGATTTCAATATTAATTTTGTTAATTAAATATTGTTTGAGGATTTCACACACTCACACTGACAAAGTACCACAGTAAGCATACTCAAAGTCAGCATGCATGTGTGCTTTGTGAGTGTGCTGCTGCAGTTCAGTTAACCTCAATTTAGTTTAAATCTTTTTTTTCTTTTTGAGACATTTTCAGGACAGCAGCATAAAATATTAAAGTGCAGTAAAACAATGAGAAAAAACAAAAAAAAGGACACTGAAGACACACACCAGACCACACAGAGTAGAGCTGCCCACAGCTGCAAAAAAAGCAAAGTGAATGGTAGGCTGGAGCCTACCCCAGCTGTCACAAGTCAAGAGGCAGAGTAGTCTGTACAGGTCGCCAGCCTGTCACAGGGCTAACATGGAAAGACAGACAACCATATAACCGGGGGGGGGGGGATTTAATTATTTTTCCAAGTACTTTTTCCCTAATATCAACAGCAAACAATACAAATGCAAAAAAAAAGTACATGATGTTGATCTACCAAGTACCAGAAAAGCTTTAATGTGCCTCAGCATTTATTGTTCAAATTTCACACCATAGATATCGACTCATTTGATGATGCTCTATCATGTCCAGAATGTCCCAATAAATGGTTTAGGTTGGGTGGGTGAAGGTGAATGTCTGTCTGGGTAGAGTCTTGGCTTCCTGCCTGTTGCTCATCAGTCTCCTCATCAACCAGTACCTAAAGACCAGCTTCAGCACCCAGTCTCTGCCTCCCCAGAGTGATAATTGGTGCGCTTGTGATCTTGCAAAGTCCCCAGTCTGTCTTTTTCTGAAGAGTGGCTTCTTTCTCAGTGCAACTTACCTATTTCCCACGAAGAATTGCACTGTGTGCAAATCTGTGACCATGTATCACAAAATATAAAAAAAAAAAAAAGTTAATGATAAACTTGCATTAACAAAATTCTCAAGTGGAAATGCTCTGCTTAAAACAGGTTGGTAACAACCAGCCGCTGTAACGGTTTCTGCCACGGTCTAACACTCCCTGGCTTAAACAACATTTCCTATCCTGTCATTAAAGATTGGGTCTCTGTTGACCTTTTACTGTAATAATGTTCTGTCAGTGCAGCCTCTGCTGCTCTCAGTCTAATTCATATTTGACACAGACTCCTTGCAAAAGGGCAAAGAAATAAGGCAGTTAAAACCAAGCTTACAAAAAGTAATATCTATGTATAGATGTCTATATCTATTTAGTTTCATGTGGCCCTTTACTTTTCCAGGGCAGTAGAAGCTTCCAGCTGAGCACCGACCTATTTAACTCCAAAATGAGACATCGTTTGGAAGGATCTGTTTTTTTTAAGTATAGCACTGATGCTGCAGTTTGATCTATGAGGGCTTTCAGGGTTTAGTGGCCTGATAGCCTGGCAGAGGAGAGGCTGAGGAGAGAGCAAACGGGTCAGCACAGAGGGTTTTGGAGGAGAATGACCTCAGTATGATGCATTACCTTCCTATTTCTCTAATGGACACTGAAGATTGGGGCTTGAGCATTATGCGTTTGCAGCTTTTCAGCATGAAACCAAAATAAATTATGAAAAATTTCAAAGCACTTTTAGAGAGATTCCTATGGAAATATAAGGGGCTGCTATATTTTTGTCATAATTAGATATATTGCAGGAATTCACTACTTACTACTAATCTTTGGATTTCTAGTCAATTAGTGTTGGCAAAAGAAAAAAGTTGGCTGTATTTAAAAAAAAAATGTCATTAATATTCTATATAGTGATCTGGGGAGTTTGTACTGAAATCCTCGTCCACATGCACATCTGGAACCATAAAAGGAATTGATAGCAATTTAGACTGCAAGGTCCACATTTTCAACATCAGTACAATTATGATTAGTGGTATATATGTATGGCTGGAACCTCTCTCACTGTGTGAGGGAATGTAACCCAGATAGATCCTGGGTTATACTCTGATAGTGTCCAAATATTAAGATCGCCATCTCAAACTGTCTGCTGCCAGGACCTGTGGTCTAATCACTGAACGTATGATCAATTTGACATGGGCACATGTGGAGCATAAATAAATAAATCCAATTAAAACATGGAAGTAAAAACTATAGAGCAAAATATTTTTGATTCCAGCATAAAAGGAAATCTAGTTGAAATATGATTTATGTGGTGCATCCTTCAGCTGTTTAGTATAAGGATATTATTTGTGCTTCAATAAACTCGCTTCAGTTCTAAGAATTTGAACAAGAGTATTTGGGGAATCAGTAAAGCAACATAGTAGCAGAGGACCGAGTTTGGCAGTGTGGGAAATTGGAAATGAAAAGAATGGAACAGTTGCTGGAATGCATGCGAGTGGACAGAAAATTAAATTATGAATCTACTGTATTTCCGGACCAAGTGTATTTATTGGTTACACCACCTTTGTTGCCATCCACACCATTTTTAGACATTACACTTTTATGCTTTTCCTCCACCTTAGTTATACAAGGAGAAAAAAGTAATGAGAAAAGGGAAGGAAACATTTTAAATAGGATATTTATCACAGATCACATTAGGATGGGGAAAACAAAATAAAATAAAAGCAGGAAATGGAGCTCCTAAACTAGAGTATACAAAATAGAAGAGGAAGTGATAAGAAATGTTGGAGAGCATCGAAGACGGGACAAGACCTCAGGTTTGCAGCAAAGTGTGCGGTTTACAGAATGTCTTCCCAAAGATTAAAAGGAAATACTGAGTGGGTTGAAAATGTTTTGTTTAGAGTCCAGTCTGAATTTTTGAGCGCATTCTGTATTTATTAATAACTAAGCTAATGTTTGCAATCAAAACGATATTGGAAGTAACGCAGCCCACAGTCCTTTCAAACTCTGTTCTCCCAAAAATTGTTACCATTGTGTGTCCATTTCTTGATGCATTTCTTGGTGCTGTCACTACTTTTAAAAAAAAAAAAAAATCACATTCTACATCAAATTAATAGAAATGAACAATTATGAAATCTAAAATTGTTTAATTTTCAGGTGCCATGCCTGCAGAGATATTAGCCTGATATGTTGCATTTTTCCAATTTTCAATCTGTGTGCAGTCAAAGTCTGAAAACAACAAATTTAAGACGAGGAAGAGCCTTATTTGAGGGCTGCATTCACCTGTGCATTTAATTCATATTAAGTGACTGACTCTTGATGATGACGGATCACACACCTTATTCAGTCAACACTATTGATATGAGGAGGTATTTTGGAGCTCGGCTTGTGCCGTTGAACTGAATCATTATCTGATCAACATCCCATCTTTTTCCCCTTTAGCCTACAGGTAGTAACTCTTAAGCGTCTTTTGTTTTCAGGTGGCATTCACTGCCAGATTGAGATTCCATGGATTCAGTCTGAGAGGGGAGATCTCTATTAAGATAGGCTGAGACTGCAGGCCTTAGACGAGGAGCCTCTCTCTGTCCTCAAATATGGAAAGCAATTCAAACCAAGCTGAAGCAGGGCAGAGAGGAAGACGAGCACAACACCAGCTGAGTAAAACCCCTGGGAGACTGTTCTGCTTCGCAGAGCGCTGTTCTGTATTTATGGCCTCTTTTGTCCTATTTATGGACTCTATTAGAACAAAGGGCAGGCTATTTTGTTTTATTTATTTTGTCTGTGTTTATGAGGGAGGTTTGCTGTGCATGTATCCCTCTTTTCAAGACCACCAGCAGTTTGAAATCCCACAGCACAGAAATAAAAACATGATAACACTGTGCATGAACGGATACACATTTGCTGTGCTACATGGGACTGTGTGCCTCAGATGCTGTTTCAAATTAGAGATCAATTTATCAGACATTCTAGGGTGGGATCACACCTCAAACACTCCTCTGCCTGTCATAAATGTCTAAATGACCCCCCCCACACACACACACACACTACTTTATTAGGTATAGTTGTTTGTTGCTTGTCGCAGCAGTCTTCTGGTCCCTTGTTAATGCCAGAGGTCAAAGGAGACTGGCTAGACTGCTGTGAACTGATAAGAAGGCAACAGTAACTCAAATAACCACTCATTACAACCAAGGTATGCAGAAGAGCATCTCTGCATATGCACAGCATGTTGAAGCAGATGATCTATAGCAGCAGACCACACTGAGTGCCACTCCTGTCAGCTGAGAACAGGAAACTGAGGCTCACAAAAATCAGGCGACAAAAGGTTGGAAAATTGCCTGGTCTGATAAAAACGTGGATTCATTCTGTCTTGTATCAACAGGCTGCTGGCGGTGCAATGATTATGGGGGATATTTTCTTGGCACACTTTTAGGCCCCTTAGTATCACATGTGCTCAATTGGTACTTTCACATTTTTGTACAGTTGTAGGAAGCTGGCCGGCATGAGGGTGACGTTTTCTCTTCTTACGCAGCAGCGGGCTGTGAGGCGGAGAGGGGATTTGGAGTGTGAGCTAGCAGAGAAACCCTGTTTGTTCCAGAGGAAGACTGAAAGGTTTAAAAAGGAAAAATAAAGTGTGGATTTGGAACATTGCATTTCGTGTCTGTGAATGTGGTGTGTGTGTGGGAACCAAGTACGAACTTTTGTCACAATCCCATACTTAGGTCTGGTAGTGGCCAGTCTACAGTGGCTGTAGTGCCATGTTTGCTAGAAGGAAATGACTCACACAGAGCCAATACACCGATGCTAGTTTTAACTTTTCGTTTACACAAGCAAGAATGAACTCCGGTAAGTTTCACTCTGGTGAGTATAACAAACAGGTGAATGTCAGAGGACAATTTGAAAGAGTATTAGGAGTGACAATGAGAAGGAGACATCAAATCACTGGACCTATTAAGATGTGCAATTCATGGGGTGGGGAGGCTGATTGCCACCACAAAGGGGATGACAATCTGGCATTTTGAATCCAGGGGTAATGAGTAGATGAGACACAGGTGTGCAGGCTGGAACTGGAGCCTGCCAGAACCATGCATTTTCTAACCCCCAACTTTTTTTTTTTTAAATTAAGCTTATGTGTAAAGTTCAATAAGGAAGATTTGTAACCACTCATCTGCTTTCCCGGGTGTCCCATCTCAAATTACGGAATCCTAAGAAAATGTGTTACACAAAAATCATTGGGCTTAATAGAACTGATCACCTGGGGAAGTTCAATTTGTTTTTAAAATTTATTTATTTTTAAATGAATGGAATTACAATGTGTATACCTTCATATGTCTAGATAGTTTATTCAGAATGAATGGTTCTCTACTCAGAGCCAGAAATCCCTGCTTCAGTAGCACAAACCTAGATTTATTCCCATCAATATCCTGAAGGTGTTCATATATCATTCACGGCCTGATTTATAGAGCATTTTATTTCTACAAACATGGCAAAAATAGATTTTCATGCGGTTTACAGGATTTTCTGAATTAGGGAATGATACAAAAAATCCCCTGTATTAAAACCTCGTCACAGAAACAGGAATTTTAAATGTGGTTCCATCTAAAATAAAAACAGGGAATTTATTTAGTGCATATTTAGACACAGGATACTTCAAATAATGCAAAATAGCTGCTGGTGAAATTTCATGGTGATATGTTAGTTAAAATTATATCCTGTTGCATTTTGCCTCAATTCAACCGGAGTGCTGTCATGCTCTTTTCATAGAAGATCTTTAATTGCATTACAAGCACAGCTGTAGTGAATTCATCAAGACAGAATGCAACAGCAAGTTTATGGCATCAGTCCATTAACAGGAACTGTTCTGAGAATGATATGGTCTTCTCAAAAGTCCTGTAAGTAAAGTTTAGTTTTGCAGTTTATTCATTATGCAGCATATCTTCATTCAATTAGTCTAAGCTGATGATTAAGCATTTTAAACTGGAGTATTCATAATCTAACCAGGAAACATTGGCAGTGGATTCAGCACTTAGATGTGTATCTTGTCTAAACAGTCACTCCACATCATGACCCTGACTTTTTGCTGCTCATGTCATCGGTCCTGGGAGTCGATCCAAAAGGAGTGTATTTTCTCCCAACTCGGCTATTGTCTGTATGTATTCCACATTAAACAAACATTAAATTCCATAAGCAGCTTGTCCTTTTTTTTTCTTTTTTAATTTGAGACATGGCAAACTGTGTTCCAACTGTTAAATGGGACGTTAAAGGAACTTTACCCTGCCAACACCTCAGATAAAAAGGTAATTTTTCCAGAGAGATCAGAGTGAGCAAGTATGCTTCAGTGAACAGTATTTCTAGTAGTAGCAACACATGAGAAAGGGCAGCTGCGCCAGACCTGATCCTTCTAGCACTGTCCAGAGTTCACGTGGCTGGCCCCTCCATGGAGACAGAGACTTGGCTCTCTGGCTGCAGAGACAATTTGCTTAGTTCTAGATTCACTTTCAGCTGAACCGAAAAGCAGACCTGCTGTCACTGTCTTTGCAAACTTTACAGGATGTGCCCAACATTGTACTGGCATTTTTCTTTGATCAGTTGTTCACTTCATCGTATGATTATAGCATTTTATTTGGAATTAACAAGATATCGTTCACCAGTAATTTACAACACAAGTTACAAATACTATGAACCCATTCACCCTTTAAAAGTGAAACAGATTTTTGTGTACACGTGTTTGAACATGAAACTAAAGGGTGGCAAAATTTGTCAGCAGAAACAAGCAATTCGATTAGAAGTTGCATCTACTTCACAAACTACCATGAGACTACACTCAAAAATCTGTCACACAGCGCAAAAACAGGGGGCACATGAAGGTAGACAAACTTATCTTCAAGGAAAGAACAAGGGGTGACACGACTATATGTACAGAAGGCTAATCAGGGGAAATGGGAACAGGTGTCCAAAATTAGATACATGTGTAGGCTAAAGGTCCCAGATGTGCTCAGTCAGATTCAGGTCTGGGGAACAGGCGGGCCAGTCCATAGCTTCAATGCCTTCATCTTGCAGGAACTGCTGACACACTCCAGCCACATGAGGTCTAGCATTGTCCTGCATTAGGAGGAACCCAGGCCCAACTGCACCAGCATATGGTCTCACAAGGGGTCTGAGGATTTCATCTCGGTACCTAATGGCAGTCATGCTACCTCTGGCGAGCACATGGAGGGCTGTGCGGCCCTCCAAAGAAATGCCACCCCACACCATTACTGACACACTGCGAAACCGGTCATTCTGAAGGATGTGTTGGGCTATGAGCACAACCCCCATCTGTGGACGTCGGGCCCTCATACCATCCTCATGGAGTCGGTTTCTAACCATTTGTGCAGACACATGCACATTTGTGGCCTGCTGGAGGTCATTTTGCAGTGCTCTTGCAGTGCTCCTCCTGTTCCTCCTTGCACAAAGGCGGAGGTAGCGGTCCTGCTGCTGGGTTGTTGCCCTCCTACGGCCTCCTCCACGTCTCCTGGTGTACTGGCCTGTCTCCTGGTAGCGCCTCCAGCCTCTGGATACTACGCTGACAGACACAGCAAACCTTCTTGCCACAGCTCGCATTGATGTGCCATCCTGGATGAGCTGCACTACCTGAGCCACTTGTGTGGGTTGTAGAGTCTGTCTCATGCTACCACGAGTTTGAAAGCACCACCAGCATTCAAAAGTGACCAAAACATCAGCCAGAAAGCATAGGTACTGAGAAGTGGTCTGTGGTCCCCACCTGCAGAACCACTCCTTTATTGAGTGTCTCGCTATTTGCCAATAATTTCCACTTGTCTATTCCATTTGTACAACAGCATGTGAAATTGATTGTCAATCAGTGTTGCTTCCTAAGTGGACAGTTTGATTTCACAGAAGTTTGTTTACTTGGAGTTATATTGTGGTGTTTAAGTGTTCCCTTTATTTTTTGAGCAGGGTATAAGCAGTACATAGAACTAAAATGCAACCAAGAAAAAGATGCTCAGAAAACTGAGTAAAGCTACACAAGTAAGAAAAATTAGAACAAAGAAATCATCATCAGAACTTGAAAATAAACAAGAATTCTAAACTCCAACCAAATAAAAATCCAGGCATCACCAAGGGGGTCATAAACAGAATGGTGTTACCCTTCAGAGCATTCTGTTTGCATGCTGTTTGGCTTAAATATTGATGCTATTACCATCCACCCAGAATCACCAGTCCTCAGCAGATGTTAAGCACAGCCAAGAATAAAATCTCAGTCTGAAACCATCTAGATCTGCACTGAGACAGAAGTGACAAAGCTGCTTTCTTGGCTTCCCGCTTTCTGGCCCTCTTTTAGAGCCGATTTAATACCTTCCCTCTGATCCTCTCTGTTTTAGCTTAGCTCTAATTTTCATTTTGCCTTTGTTTTATTCAGCATTGAAATTGCATCACATGTAACAACTGTATTTTGTTACTCACATACTATATTTTTAACCCATCCCACATTCTATAGAGAGATTTCAGTATCTGATCAAACAACTTGCCATTCAACCTGTCAGGAGATGGGTTACACCCTGGAAAGGTTGCCATGGCTACCTACAACCTCATGTAACTGAAGTTTTTTTTTTCTTTCTTTCGTTAGAGACTGCATAAAAAAAACTGATTGTGATGGGATGAGTTAAATACAGGATTTCACTCAGGTGTCTGGGACCCATTTTGTACCATCAGTGTGTCTTTGGTTAGGTTTAGGATAATAATCATGGTTGGTTAAAATGGACTCTTTCAGTGTTCATGACATGGGATAAATCTCCTTTTTCCATTTCAACTGGTTGCCAAGGACTACCCCAAGAATAAGCAAAAAATAAAAAATGTAGACATCTAACAGCCTTTATTGTAAAAATACTACTCTTTGAGCTGCAGTGCAACTCATGTTAAGTTTTCCCAGGTTTTCTCCATGCAGTCCTGTGAAAAACCAAGTGCACCTTTTACTGGTTCTGTATGAATTAAGAGGGTAAGAGTGGATGTCCTAGCAAATTCGCCCCAGACTACACAGTGCTCAGAGAAACTAAAACCCAAGAGCTGCATCTCAGGCTCCACAGGCCTTGTTGGCGTGTAAAATGTGAAAATTAGTGATGCTACAATTAGAAAAAGACTAAAAAAGTATACTTGTTTGAAGGGCTGACGGGAGAAAGCCTTTTTTCTCAAATGTTGATTTACACTTTCCTTGTCCGTGAGTCCACTAGGGTCTGCTTGGATCTGAGTGATAGTAAATTTAATCAGACAGGGAGCACAAGGGTCCATGTGAACATTCACATGCCTGCATGTTTTTTGCGACCATGCAGACGTGTCCATTAAGAATCTTGATTATAATGCACCAACTACAGGTGTGCCCCAGGTGGTGGACTTCAAGCAGACAGCAGCAGATGTACAACAGGAATCACTATTGGGCTGTTGGGTCTCTAGGTGCCCATGTCTCTGTATCTGTATTGAGTATAATAATCAAGGCTTAAAACAAACATGGCAGAACAGCCTAGGTTTGCACAGCTGCATCTGAAGAAAGCACGAGAGTCAAATGTTAAAGCAGTTAAAGCTTGTCTGAAACTGGGTCATGCAACAAGACAAAGATCCCAAGCAGAGCAGCAAATCTACAATAGAATGGCCGAAATAGAAAATCAAGGTGTTGCAAAGGCCCAGTTAAAGTCCAGATCACAATCCAACTGAAATGCGACGGCAGGAACTTAAGAGAGCTGTGCATAAACAAATGCCTGCAAACTTCAATGAACTGAAGCGACATTGTACAGATGAGTGGGCTGCTAAAGGTGGTTCTGCATGCTCTTGAATCATAGGCTGTCTTCAGTTGTTCAGATGGGAAATTGATCCAGACTATTGTGCTGAACCAGTTAAAGCTGAGATGAGTGTTCAGTGGGGAAGAAAAAAAAAAAAGTCCTGGACATATAAAGTGGTGCAGCAGAGGCTGAGCATTTCATGGGGTCATATGAATTCTCTGTGCACCCGGAGCAAAGGTGCCAATTTTCTGTGACATTTTGGCTTGACGAGTGACGAGAGAATAGCATGTTCCTGAGTTAATGAGATTTATCCAGAAAGGCCAATCTGCTGATCGAATGGCATTTCAACCCCTTTTAGAATGATCATTTAGTGGCCAGAACAGCAGACTTTCCCCACAGGCTAAACAAGAGGACAAGATGCCAACTTCACACCATTAAATCCATTACTGGGGCCCTTAAGGAATGAGGGTTGTTCATTTAAAAGCTACAGTAAACAGCTGGTTCCTCTGAGTACTGAAAATATGAAAGCTGATAACAAAGATATTGCTTTGAAAAGAAGCATGGCTAGATATGCATCGCATAGCATCAAGTCAATATGATAAATAGTACAGACAACAAATAAAAGCAGCATAGTCAATTAGAAGAGAGCAATCCAACAGCAACATCTTGTGCCAAAGAATCATCTTGTTCAACTTGGTTATTTTCATTGTCAGGAATATTTTTGATATGTATTTTGATTTGTGCTATACATTTGCTGTAAACCTCCCTTTTGAGCCAATCTAGTAATACATACACTATATGGACAAAGTATTGAGACACCTACACATTGTACCTACAGGAGCTTTTATGACCTCTCACTCTAAATCCATTGACTTTATTAAAGAGCTGGTCCTTCCCTTTACATCTATAACAGCTTCAACTCTTCTGGGAAGGTTTCCTACAAAACATTTTGTAGGAAATTATGGGAATTTTTGCCCATTTATCCAGAAGGGCATTTGTAAAAGCAGATATTGATGTTGGACAAAAGGACCTGGCTCGTAATGTCCATTGTAGGTCCATCCACTGGGGCACAGACATGCTGGAACAGTAAAGGGCCTTCCCCAAACTGTTCTCACAAAGTTGGAAGCACAGAATTGTGCAAAATGTCTTGGTAATCTGAAATATTAAGATTTTCCTTCACTGGGACTAAGGGACCCAGCCAACCCCAGAAACACAACCCCATAGCATTGCCTCTCCTCCACCAAACGTAGCACTATGCAGTCAGGCAAAGGTAATGTTCTCCTGGCTTTTTCCAAACCCAGACTCATCCATCAGACAGTGTAGTTTGCCACTCCACAGAACATGTTTCCACTGCTCCAGAGCCCATGGCGGCGTGCCTTACAACACTCCATCCGATGCTTGGCATTGTACTTAGTAATGTATGCTTTGCATGCATCTGCTTGGCCATGGAAACCCATGCCACAAAGTTCCTGGTGTACAGTTTTTGTGCTGATGTTAATGCCAGAAGAAGTTTGGACTGCTGCAGTTACTGAGTCAGCAGAGCGCCATGACTTTTCCACTCTATGCATCTCAGCACTCAGCAACCCTGTTCTATAACTTTTCTTGGTCTGACATTTTGTGGTTGTGTTGCTGTGGTTCTTAAACTCTTCCAATTCACAGTTGATCAGATTCAGTGAACTCTTAAGAGCTGACCCATGCTTTCACAAATGTTTGTAAAAGCAAGCTGCATGGCTGGGTGCTTGATTATATGCACCTGTGGCAATGGGACTGAGAACACCTGAATTCAGAGATTAAGAGGTGTTGCCCGATACTTTTGTCCATATGGTGTATGCACATGTAGGTGTTTAACATATTGCATGGAATTTACTGAATAGAGACTCTAGTCTTTAAATGGTCTGTGCCCTCAAGTTATTTTTTCCTTACTAAATATGCATCATCAGTACTTTCTAACTAAAGGAAAAATATGAAAGAATAAGCTACTAAACTTCACTCTCTCACAAGATTGTTCACATTTCATGCCACAATAAACTTTCTGCCTGATCTTGTGCTCAAGTTCACTTTCATCAGTCTCAGCCAGTTCCATGGGAGATAGTATAACATTCTTTATTATGTTGATGGTCTTTCTTATTCCCTCTTTTTTACCTTCATTTCACATAGGTTACAAAAACTTTAACCATTTACTTACTAAGTTTAATCATGGAAAAGTTTACATACAAAGTGACACACACTTTGATTTCATGTGTGGGTGCTATGGTGAGATTTTTCTAAGAGCTCAGTGTCCATCAGCTATTGGTTGGGCTTTGGCGTAATAAAAACAAAACAAAGAACACAATAAACAAAGAAGGAGAAGTTATTCGAGAGGCACTCTCCATAAACAGTCTGTTTCCTTTTCTTTGAAAGTTAAGATTCGATGCTCCTCTTTACTAATCTGAGTTTAAATGAAGTGTCTGCCAACACAACAAGCCACGCAATCACAGCTTCCCGAATCATTCTGGGAAATCTCTGTCAGTCAACAGCACCAATCATAGGCAGGGCAAGTTTAATCAGGCTAGAAAAATCAATTTGCTCCATGTAAGGCATGTTAACGGCTTCGAGAATAGGCAGCTCCGCTAAAGTGAAGCTCTTTCAGAGCGGATTACTTGAGGACTGATTAGTTGGTTCTGCTTTACCACACTGCTGCCACACAGAAATCACCAGCTGCTGGTGATGATTTAAATGTGGTTTGGGTGTTTCAGGTGAAACTCGTTTAATTTTCTCGAGCAAAGAGTGAAAATATGATTTAAAAACAAAAAGATGGGGGTCAGTGAAACATCAGGTTTTAAAAATATATAGTTGGCGTTTCTTTCATTTTCCCTTCACTTTTGATGCCCCGTTTTCTTTTAATTCTTGAGAATACCCACTAGTTAAAGGAAGAAAACTGTCTTCCATGAAAAGAAACATTAGCAGAAAATTTCTGATGTGTAGACACAAGTACGAGTACTTTATCATTTAAGTGGAATGTGTCAGGTACCCATAATCAAAGACGGTAAAAGATAGACATGGCTGCTGTGACATCACCTACTGGTTTGTGGATTACTCGATGTGAGTATTTTGGCCGTCACCATGTTGTTGTTTTTTTGTTAGTTTTTTTTTTTCCTCAACCCACAAATCACAAGAGAGGTGCAAAGATCTCTGAGAAACTGAGGACACTACATGCTCAGGTGCTCGTAAACATAAATCATGAAGCACTCAATAAAAATACTGATTTATTCAAACTAGCAGCAGAGACAATGAACTCAGATTATTGATCCCGAAGTAAATTAGGGCATCCTAATGAACAGTGACACTGGTCCTCAAAAAAACAACACACATGCATGCACCGTTATTTTTTTTTTGAGAGAAGATTCCTAGGTTTTGTGCCAAGCATGGACGGTCCATAAATAATTTCTGGAATGGCCAGTAGAGGTCAACTCAACTTTCCAGAACTTATTTATGTATAACTTATTTATGTTCTGCATGCCTAGTTTCTTGGCTTTATACACCTGCATCCATGGAAGTGACTGGAATATCTGAATTCAAAGATTTGGATATGTGAATGAATACTTTTGGCAATATAGTGTCATGGCTCCAACTTGACAGACAGCTGCAATTAGTGACACTCAGAGTGCTTTTATTTACAGTGAATATGAGGGAAGGGGGAAGCTACTGGGGATGGCGAGACCCGGTCTGAACATGCGCTGGGAACAGGAGTGGTGTCGGCGGAGAGAGAGTAGACAGTTAACTACGGAGCCAGGTAGAGGCGAGAAGGGGTAAGCGTCAGGAATATTAGTAACCTTACTTGGAGTGCGAACGAGCTCAGCTTGGAGGGTGAGTCCAGAAGGCAGGTGGAGAATCCAAGGCGAGCTGCTGGGCACTGATTGAAAGTGGGCAGGCAGGAGAAGGCAGCGAGATGGCAAGAGGTTAGGGCCAGCGAGAGAGAGACGGTGGTAAATCTGGGGAAAGGTGAGCTGAGCTCCTCTAACGGACTCCTGGGGAAAAAACAAAAAACTCAGATCAGACACACTAGGGGCGAGAGCAGAAACAGAAAGCGCTTGAGCTTCACCATGGAGGACAAATGAACGGGCGAAGGATAACTGCCACGACTGGTCCTTAAGTATCCGGCCACCAATGAACAGACTACCAACAGGTGTGACTCTGGCTGCCCTGGAGGAGACCAGTTCCGCCCATCTCGTCACCTGAAAGTGCAGCACACAAATAAAACCACATACCAGCCCAACACCCTGACATATAGTGTACCTTTATAGCATGACAAGGCTGTCTTTCCCAACTCATCATTTTTCCAATACCAAGGGTTCAAACGGCATGTTTTAAGCTAATCTTTTTCTATACCTAAGTGCTTTAAAATGCTTAAACCTAACTAAGCACCTTTTAATGGCCAAACCTAGTAAGTAGGAAAAAGTAAAAATGTGGCAGGTAGTGTCTGGATGCACCTACAATTCCAGTGATGGAACACAGGCAGCATTGGACCAAACAGCACCATGTGGCACCCCTGCATGAAAAGAAATTGTAGATTAAAAGTCTCCCAGACTGCTAGAAAGTCCAACATTGCAAAATTGCTTTCAGAGAGAGAGGGAGCAAGAAAGAGCTTTAACATTGGGGGGGGGGAACAAAAGCCTATGGCTGTTCTCAGAAGGGAGACTTTGTACTTATTTGGTGTGCATCTTAACCATTTAGCCATCAGGATGCCCCTAGATGTTCTATTTTTGACAAATTTTTTGAGAATTTGCATGCTGATATCATTAGCAATCACTGACTCTTAACACATCGCAATCTCACGTCATGGTCCTCGTGAGGTGACTCCTCTCTACTAAATTATTACAAAATGTAGCTTCATCCAAGGATTTAAACAGAGACACCATCTGCTCTGAATAGCTTCCATTCAGAATATTCAGGCCTGTTGTGGAAGACCGAGTTGTTGGTTGATGGCTTTTTCAGAACAGCTCAGGATTAAAAAGGAAAAAAAAAAAATCATAATTACCTCTAAGGCCCTGTGAAAGGTTTTCAATGACCCAAAGCACAATAACCTTTTATAGAGTCACTGTTCAAGCCAAGGGCAAGATGATTAGATAAAACCTGGCACTTCTGCTAAGCACAGGGTGAAATAATGGGCAGCCTGTTAAAACTACAATTAGGGAAATAAATGGCAGCTAATGAAGCCACAGTGGTACTCGAATACTGAGTAATATACACAGAATTTTAAAGGTTAGCCAAGAGGAAATTACGGAGTTACCAGGGTAGAACAACAATGTCCTCTATTCAATTATGTGCATTAAACAGCAAGCGCTTCTTCCAGCCAATTTTTTTTTTTTATGTAATATTTAGTGAAATACCCCTGAAATTCAGATGTGCAGGACTTATTTGAAGGTTATGTTGCTCCAGTACTGGCTAAATAACCTGGATCATAAATGCCAGTGTCTCCCCCCATGATTTAGATCCTGCTAATGAACTCCAGTTGTTAAATTATTCAAGAATGAAGAGAAACCAAAATCCTAGTAACAGGAGGATAATAACATTTTAATAAGTAATATTTTTGCATTGAAGGGCTTTTATTTAGCAATATGCATCTGCGCTGGGACCTCCACTCTTCCACACGCATATGTTCCTCCCATACGTTAGAGGGCTGGCATCAATGACAACAGATGTGATGCTGAGTGAAGTGAATCACAGCATAAAAAGGCAGAGCTGGGGAAAAGGTGGCCTGCAAAGCTGCATCAACTGCAAGCAGGCTAAAGAAGCTTAAAGAGCCCTAAATTAACTGGGTGCGTAGAGGGGAATGAGTAGAGCGATCAACTTGTGTAGCTCATGTTGGTTTGGTCTGCTGGGATTATGGTTGAGCTTTAACTTTGTGGCCTGTCTGAACCGAACAGTTAAATAAAATCCCTGTCTTGACATCTTGACATGACAGCTAAGTTTCCGCCTTAAGCCAGTGTTTGCTTTCGGATCTGTCAAAGATAGCATTTTTCCACAAAACTTTGTGGTCAGTCTGTCACCTTCTGCATGTAAAATAAAAAAAATATCAACATATGCTGCATTATCTGGGTAATTTGTTTTTAACTTGATGTGCTTTCATAGCACTTTAATGTAAGTTCACATTTATAGTGACTATTTGACAGCAAACGATGCCAAAATGTGCTCATGCAGTAAACAGCAAGCGAAGCGCTGTCAGTTTTGTTGTTTCTGTAAACAAACCCAGCACTGGTCCATCCAGGTCAACCATCTCACTGTAACTTTATGCACCGTTTACTTAATTAAACAATAAGATGATCTAGGAGAAATCAGTGTTTGTGCCAAAGCATCATTTTAATGAGGTAAGGCACTCTTTATTTTACATATACAGCAGGTTTCCTAATTCCCTCCTGAGACTTGGAGATGGTGGTCCTTTATGGAGTCTGTCTAAGTTGGGATGATGTGATTCTTTGATCAAGTTGGAGTCTGGGAGCTGGACAGCAAATTGTTGCTGAGGTTGCTAAATGAGCGATTGTACACCAACTCACTGTCAAGTTGGTGTTTCACAGGTGCAATTAGTGCTAATAAATACACACACACACACACACACATGCAGGCACGCACACCCCCACCTACCTCTAACTACTGCTATTATTACCTGAAAACACAGAAGAATGTGAAGTCAAAAGCATATTCCTGTCTCCTGATTTATTTTTTTGGTGTCCATTAA
Source organism: Pterophyllum scalare (assembly GCA_024447675.2). NCBI lineage: Eukaryota > Metazoa > Chordata > Actinopteri > Cichliformes > Cichlidae > Pterophyllum > Pterophyllum scalare. The sequence goes on from JAMQGT020014487.1 coordinate 27,153, forward strand.
CATGTCTTGAGGGCAAAGGTTAACATTTGGGAATTAAAGTCTTTGTTTTCTATCTCCTGGTAATATGAGGAGACTGATACATGTAAAGCATGTTGGCTTGTGGCCTTCATCAGGATAATCTCCTTTATTTTATGCTGTTGCTTCACTTTTGAGTTCTTCAGACTTCTTGCTCTCCTTCAAACACTTTGGACACCCCTTACGTCTCTGTGGTAATGTTTGAATGTGCAGTTAGTCAGCACAGCGAAACAGCAGGCTCAACTCTGAGTAACAGGAACACATTTTTAATAAGTCATACTGGTCAATAAATCGCTGGTTTCCTAATTCGGCCAGGCAAAGATCTGAGAGATCCACCTGGCCATCAACTACTTGTCATCTACTTCATCTCCATCTACTGTTTGCTGAAGATTCATCCAAAATGGTCTCAGTGGAAGGGTGGATGTCAAGAAGTCATTCTTAAGAAAGGGAAATAGGGGGAAAAGGGCTGAGGTAATTATAAATTATATAAGAACTGATGAAAAAAAATCAGTGGCAATGGGTGTTATGGAGTGATGAATTTGGAATTTTTGGTTTAAATCGTCATCAACGTGCAAGGGGGAGCAGAGTCTCTGCAGACACCTATAAAACACGGCGGAGGCTCTGTCATGATTTGGGGCTGCATTTAAGCCAGTGGTGTTGGAACTCTTGTCAGAATTGGTGGAATTACATACGAAGAAATGTCCCATCAGACTTTGATCCACGATGCAATACCATCTGGAAAGTGTCTGATTGGGATTAGTGCCATGGTGAAAAATGAAGCTGTTGCCAAACTGCCAGTGTTTTACTGCAGTAAAAGTGTACATCCCCAGAGCCCAGACCTCAACATTATTGAAGCAGTGTGGGGTCATCTCGAAAGAGAATAGAACAAAGGGCAGCAAACATCCAAGGAACGTTGGAATGTCCTTCAAGAAGCCGGGAGAACTTTTCCTGAGGACTACTTACTACTAAGAAATGACAAGAAAGCTTCCTGAGAGAGTTCAGGCTGTGTTTAAGAATAAAGGTGGTCATACCAAATATTGACTTTCAAACTGTTTTTGCCTTATATGCTCTATTTCCATGTATGTTTGCACATTTTAATAAATCTAGCCTCAAAACCTGGGTGAGCAAACATTGTGAAAGATGTGGCTCTTTCATGAGATTTCAAAGATCAGGAAAAAAAAGCATAACACAGGGGATGTTTTATTTCGAACAACAAAGAGACAGCCAAAGGATGAGCTTTCCTCCCAAACAGATGGCTCCTCTTCACACACTGCCAACCAGAAAGAAAAAAAGATACAGATGAGGGCAAAGTGGAGAGGAAGCCAGGCCAAAGTGTCCAGCATCTGGACTGACACTTGTGATGAGGATATTTGTGATGATTTATGTTTTTGAATTGTGCGGAAAAGTAAGTGCATATGTGTCATGCTGTTAATGTCTGAAATGTAAACTCAGAACCTGGTTCACAGCTGCCAGAAATGGTGTGCTGGAAAGATGCAGCAGTGAACCCTTTTCTGTGCATATGTAATTAAGTAGAATATTAAATATTGAGCATAATGAGGAAACCAAGCCAGAACGTTCACTCAGAACAGCTGAAATTAATTACATGTACTGTGAGGGCCACAATCTTTAATAGTTTTGCTTCCATACACCACCACATTTTAAATCAAACAATCAAGATTCAATTCAATTTTATTTTATTTATATAGTGTCAAATCACAACAGTCGCCTCAAGGCACTTTATATTGTAAGGTAAAGACCCTACAATAGTTACAGAGAAAACCCAACAGTCAAAGCGAGCCCCCATGAGCAAACGCTTGGCAACAGTGGGAAGGAAAAACTCCTTTTTAACAGGAAGATGCCCCCGGCAGAACCAGGCTCATGGAGGGGGAAGTCAAATGGGGTGGGGTGGCTGTTGCTCAGCTAATTGGAAGGTTGGCGGTTCGATTCCTGGCTGCTCCGGGCTACGTGCTTTAGTATCCTTGGACAAAATACTGAACCCCAAGTTGCACTCCGATACAGCCATCGGAGTATGAACGTGTGTGAATGTTAGATAGTAAGCACTTAGCTCCAGAAGGAAGCGCTTGTATGAATGGGTGAACATGTTGTACAAGCACTTTGAGTGCTCAGAGTAGAAACGTGCTTTATGAGAACTAGTCCATTTACCATCTGCTGCGACCCATTGGGGCTGAAGGGAGAGACAGGACAGAAGACACGCTGTGGAAGAGAGCCAGAGTTTAAGATGTGATTGAAGTGCTGATTTTCTGCTTTAATTCAAGGCGTTTGTTGTTGTCACCGTGACAACCTCTAAGTAGCCTTATTGTGCTGTTCTAACAAATTCCATGTTTTTCCTGGTATCTCCTGGTTTGGATTGGGGTTTTTGTATCTTGTTTGGAGAAATGGAAGTAAATAGTGTTTGCTCAGAGTTTCTGTGTGGGTGCAGAAGATGAGTCTGCCACAAATAATTTACAATAAGTACATTGTAGTAGTACTTGTAGTACAAGTAGTTGTTTTTGTCAGTAGTTTAATATTGCAATTAACTGTAAAGGAACTATTGAAACAAACTTACTCTTGAAACTAATATGAAAAAACTAAAATGGAGCATTGGTTATCAGATGGTAGAACTAATCTGTTAATGAAGAATCAACGTAAACAGGCAAATTGTGAGAAGAGCAATATTAATTATTGAAGAAGGGGAAAAAAGAGCCTAAGCTTGTGTTATGATCCCAGTTGAGTTGACTGCATGAGATTTTCATATTTTGAAACGGGCCACTGCAATCTGAGGTTTGGGAATGGCTGATTTAACAAATGGATCCACCTAAAGATAAACTCTACAATAATGCTTCCAAATTTATTTATCACAGCTTTTCAGGTGATGTCATGTTAATTCAACGTGTGAATAAGAATCAGCACTGTTGATTAAGCTTTAAAGTCGTTCACGTCTGCGATAAATTTGCCGTTTATAGAGTGAGATTTGTACTGAATATTTAATATTACACTAACTAACACTAGCATTCTCAGGTACTACACCGTTATCACCTCCAGCAGTGGAAAAAAACACACCTTGCTCCTTTTAACACTGCGCACACCAGCACACTGATAAGGTCCGACACAACCGATACAGCCACACAGTTGGTAATCGTGTGTTACTCTCGCCGTGCAGTGCTGTTTATTCATCCAAGTTGACTCACAGATAGTATCACTGATGCACTGTTGACACTGTCCTGATACAAGTGGAGCCACAGCTGTTTTTTAATGAGGGAAAATAACACATTCTTCTCCCTGCATCCTTTTAGCACTGACAGCAAAGTGTCTTCACAAATTTCCTACACAGTTTCATACCTCCTGCTGCTTGTGTGCACGTGCGTGTGTGTGTGTGTTAAAAACAGAGCGATAAGCCGGCTAGCAGGAGGTACATTGAATGAAACAGTGAGACAGATGGAAAACAGAAAGCAGGACAGCGACAGAGAGGGTAAACACAACAAGATGCAGAGCATATGGAGAAGCAGGTGGAAAGAAATCCCACTTAGCTCCGCTTCCACTCCTCAGTGGTATTTCATGCCTTCATTCTTCTTAATGCCTCAATAGTTATCAAATCATTAATTAAACTGCATCAGATCTCCATAGCGCAGTGAGAATGGGAGGCAGAAGATATCAAAAACAACCACCTGCTCCCCACCCACAGAATAATTTCAGAAGTGGGATTTGTTTTACCAAAAAATAGGCAATAAAGTTTCTCTTAATTTACCAGTCACCGAAAGTCTTCAGTTTTAGTGTTATCTTGTCATTTGGGTTAGTAAAGCAATCTGCCCCCCCCCCCGCACCTGCAGAAAAATCTCTGGAGCCGCCGCTGTTTGTGGAATTGTCGTAATTTCTCCTAGCCAAATTTTAGTGCGCCAGGTAAATACATACACTTGGAAAATTGAGAAATTTAGGTGTGTCATATAATATATTCTAAAAGTTTAAAATATTTATTACTGTTGGAAGAAATGTGAAAAATGTAAGCCTTCTCTGAATTGTTGAAGGTGCAGAGTAAATACAAAGAAAGTTAAATAAATACATATTAAAAGCATTACAGTGTATTTCTAATGAGGTTAACCCAAAATCTCCTGAATCCTTTTAGAAAAGTAAATGATTTAATAAATAAATAAATAACTAGACGGCGAGCGTAACCCCCCCCCAATGTTGGACCCAAAGTTACGCCCTTGCCAGAATGTTAGCACAGGTTTGGCTCAGTGGCATTTCTTCCACTTGCATTGCAGAAACTGGTGATGTTTTGAATGCTCTGCTGCAGATTTGGAGGGCCTCCATCTGTTCTAAGCAATACATCCATAATCTAGACTTAAACTCATAAAAGCTCAATAAATTTTTAGCAGAGCCGTCCTGCTTGCTCCCCATTTACGTCCTGACAGGCATTGCAACACATTATTGATCTTTTTTTTTATTTATTTTTTTTATCTCTAACTGTGTTAATATGTTTCTTATCTTTCCATCAAACACTCTGTGCAAGTGTGGCCATGAATGGTATTACCCAGTCTCTTCCAATGGTGGGTGTGCTCGCTGGAAACCCCGGGGAGGCACACCTGTCATCCATCTGCAATCAAGCTCAGTATTTAAACTTCTCTGCTACTCATTGCTGGTTTGTTAACCTGCTCTAGTGATGGTGTTGCGTGTGTTATAATAACTACCTGGGCGACTTTTTCTATGAGACGCTCAGTCTAGTTAACGTCCCTGCCTTCTCGAAACCCTGAGAACTAGGTTTTGGTTAAATGTCTGCCTGCATGCCTTCCAACTCCACCTGTGCCCTGTTAAATTAACCCTTGCTCTACTGATATTAAAGTTCATTAAACTCTCTCTCCTGTCCTGCGCCTGAATCCATTTAGATAACATGACAAATCAAGTCTCTAAAAACAGCAGATTTGGGTTGATGCATGCACTTCTGTGTGATTGCTCAAATTGTCCTATCAAGTAGACAAAACAAGTGAAGTTTAATTTATGTTTGTATCACAGAAAGTTTGAGTATCCTATAATGTAACAATGGAAACGTAGCAACACACAGTGGATTTTCATTCCAGTCCTAAGTGATAAGGCAGGAGTACTGATGCTTTATAGCCTTTTATCTCTGTTTTAGATTTGAAAATGCTTTCAGTATAGAGCTAAAGGATGATGAAAGTTCTGCAATATACACTCAGGGAAAATCCAGTTATTTATTCAGCATTGAAGACTCAAACCTTAAAGTCAATCAGCTTCAGCTGGAGGCCAGTAGAGGACAGACATGGCAGCGTAGTGGGGTTGCGGATCAGGGGGTTTTGGACTTTTTTGGAAAGCATCTCCACTGTGTCCTTGAGCATGATGGTGAATTTCTTGCAGCGGCACTGTTGCATATGACCCTGACCTTTACACTCCCTGGAGGAGGGCAAATCTAAAGATAAATTCTCCACAGTGAGAAATCAAAGTACATTATGATTAAAACTACTTTATACAGCTTTTTGCCTTGCACCACTGTATGCGTGACTCCCATTACACTTGACCTCGGTGGCTCACATACCCTCCTGTCACTCATCTTGATGAGCTGTCCGCCTTGAAACAGCATCAGACTGAAGCTAAAATGACAAGCGTCTAGAGAAGCTGAAGAAGGCAGGCAATGAACATGGACTCTGTAATTTCTTGCTGATGGTAACACTATATTTGAACACCTCATGCCTGCAGTGAACATGTGCTTGTATAACATACATGTGCTTGATGGTGCCATGTGACTTATTAACCTTTATTACCTTAAAGTAAAGAGTGAAGCTGGTTCACAGTTCTTTCAGGATTACATTGTTAAACCTTTTATATAGCATGTGGATACAGGAAGAGGCTAGAATCACAAATATCCCAAGGGGACATTTGTTAGATACAGACACATACTGATATAGCCAATACACTAAATACACATGGCTCATCTACACACGTTCATTTGGTTTGACAGAGTAGTTGTGATTCTGCACAGTCCAACCACGGTTGGCTTATGCTGACAATATTTCACTGAGCCGGTGTCTCAACTTCCATTTCATCATCTGTTATTGGGGCAATGCACAAGCTGTTCCAACTATGGATTGGTCTGAGGTTATGTATGCATGAGGTGGTGATGACAGGTAAACTTCACAGTCCCAGATTTCTCTGGACAAACAAAAGAAACCAAATCACAACAAGGCAGGCAGACAGCACTGCTGGTTTGACAGAAAACTGTAATGTTTGTTTTTAAGATGTAATCACAGCTCTCGGATTGGCTTTGATTGTGCCGAGCAGTGAAAATGACACAGTTTCTGATTCCACAGTCATAAACAGCATACCAAATGGCAGCGTGGAGCAGCTGCACTCTAAAAGTGAAAAGGCTTTGAAGAACATTTAGAGGATTTCTTTTCTCCCCCCCCCCCGACCGCAGCGCAGAGGAAATCTCAGAAGCTTCCTTCAGAGGTTTTACTCTAACCGTGATCACATATATTTTAGCTCTGCGCCTTTTGAAAAATTATTGATCAGTCATGTTTTGGTATGTAACCTTGCAGCATTTTCAAAATTGGTCTGCACTGCACTCGTTCCACATATTTTCTACTTTTTTTCTTTTCTTTTTTCTTGTAATTATATTCTTCAGGTGAGAGAGAAAAAAAAAGGCTTAAAAAATCTTTTATTTATATTACAAAGGCTCAGCAGTAATAAAAAATAATTCATGATTTGTACTGGACCTTCAAAGAATCCCAGAAAAAGTACAATTTCTTTTTTTTTTTAGAGTGCACAAGACCTTCTAAAACGAAGGACGACAAAAGGGAAAAATTGTTTTTTAAAAACTTGGAGAAGATCCAAGCCTCCTTTTCCCATTTCCCTTATCAGTGTGTGCACACACAACAAACTGAAATGCAACAAATGACAAATTTACAAAAGAACAGGAATGCATTAGACAGGCTTTTCACTGTGTGTCCCAAAGTGAATACAGTCCTTTCATCTGACTGGGTTTTGTCACCACTTCTTGATAATCATTTAATGGACATGAAGGAGCCAATTTCAGCAGCTTGCTGCTGATTTAATACTTTAATGTCAACCCTGTTTGGAGGTCATTTTCAGTGATTTGCGTTTGTCTCTTCCCGCATCTTTCAAGTACATGTTAGCTTTTGGCAGGGACAAAATTTGCTAAAAATCCCGCTGCTGAAAACAAGTGGAAGGATTTCACAACACAAAATATGCAACCAGTGGTCTGACTTTACACTGAATTACATTATTTTACATTACTGTAGACTTACTGTACATTTACCAATAACTCCTACATGCCTAAACTCAACACTCACCACCACATCTTTTATCTACCACACTATACTTTAGACCATGAGTAAGAACTTGATAATACATGCACACACAAACACACACACTATCCATAGAGGCCAAACCTATAACACAGGCTGTAAGGTTTTATATAATAAGGTTTTTTTTCAGTGCTGTGAAGTTTGGCATTTTAACTTTGGAGGTTTAACTTGGGTGGTTGACTAGAACCAGTCTCAGTTGCCATCTAGAGGAACTTTTGGCTTCGTTTTTCAGATCCAGAGGCGGCCCACTGATATACACATACAGTAGATCCATGCAGGGAGTCTCTTTAGGCCTCAGTTATGCTTCTGCATACCATGTACAGTTTACAGTGGCAGAAATTGATGCACTGATGGTGCGCACCAGGCTTTGGGGCCATTTCAGCTTTTCCTGTACTGCAGATTGCAACAAATTGAAAGTTGAGACAATCTGGAGCAAACTTTAAAAAAAAAAAAAGACTGGCAGCACCTACTGTATCAATAAAGAGAAGACGGCTAAAGGGGTTGCAGTGTCACAAACACTGGTGCTCATGAATTTATCTTCACTGTGAAGCCTCTGTGTATAAAATGACAGCTGATCACTATTTTACATGCCGTGCTCTGATTGTTGCAGGAAACCCTTAATATATTTTAGAGCTCAACAGTATCCTTCACTTTCATTGCCAGCCTCAAACATGAGCCTCAAAGTTGAGATTAGTTTAACCTAGTACCATCCACGTGTACCAATTATTAGCTTCTTGTCACTCCAAGTTGCTGAATTTCATTGACTTTCAATGATCTCTGTTCATCACGTCACTGCTAGTCTCTCCCGTGACACACGTGCACATCCCCATCTCTCACCTGTGTCCAGCTAGTGTGTCATTAGCACTGTTATTTTTTTTCTTTCTGATCAACAAGACTTGGTAGAACAAGGGGTCATCACCAATGTTCTGGACTAAAGTTTGACTTTGCCAAGACTTGTTAGTTTTGAAGCTTAAAGTAAACTCCAAACACCAGAACTCTTTAATAAAACAATCCAACCTGCAAAAACTCTGCAACAACGATTCAGCGTAGAGGTCACAGATGATGACACAGCAGTTAAACAAGTTACAGTCTCACTTCAGCAAAAATGAAGTTGTTTTTTTTTCCCCTCTTTTTATTATTATCACTGCAAGCGTCTTTGCCCCCGCAGACAAAAGGAAAAGTTTAGTTATCTGATTTATCATCCTCTTCCTCCAAACAGACAGACAGAGACAGAGGTAGAGGCAGGCGGCTAAAATTAATTTTAGCACAGATGAAAAATTGCCCACATGCCGACCTTCAGTGCAACAGCGAGCAGAAGCACAGCAAAGAGACAATGTGAAACACAAAACTGCCACATAAAACAACCGAAGAGTGTAAGGTGTAATTAAACAGTAGCAGTACGTAAATTGTGAAAAACTTATGTTAAAGGTGTGCCTGAGTTTCCTGGTTTCTTTTTTTTCTCTTCAAAGAAAATAAGCTACAGGTGCTTTTCTGATAATGTATCCTTTACTGTAATATCCACTGGTATTTGGAGTATAACGCTGAATAACATGCATTTTAACACTGATACTGGGAAAATAATGCTTACTATATGACTATATAACAGTTATATAACCCACAACCTATTATAGAACATGAAAATGTTTGAAATATTGTGCTTTTGTAAGCAAAACTTTAGTTTTTTTTTATGTGTGGTTTGTCACAGTCAAGGTCCAAGCTGGACAAAGCAGGCACTGTGGGGTTTTCCAGCTGACCAGTCATACCTGTCATTTGTTTCTCCACACTTCTATTAATCAAAAATAATCAATGAAAATCAATAAAATCTATATTATATACCAGGCAAGGGAGCAGGAATTGATGAGCACACGCACACTGCTTTTGGCCAATAGATAGGAGTTCGAGTCTTGTCTGTAGCAGTGTTAGCAGTGTGGTGTTCTCAGTGTAAATGGCAAACAGGCTGCAGATCGGTGACTTTTGATTTACTCCTTTAAACATGCACCGCATAAACTCAACACTGTGCACTTTGCTATAGTTTCCTGCTAGGTGCATCCAAACTCCCTACAAAGTCTCTTTCTGGCAGTTCACAGGCCAGCAGCCGCTTCCTAGGCCTGGTGGCCTGCACGTGTTGCAAAGTCACCTGGCACTGCTCCAGGAATCATTCTGACCCACCCCTCTTCCCGCAGCTGAACCAGAAACCACACTGCTTTAAACTTTCTCTGAAAATCACATTTTGCTTTTGTTTTCATTTAAAGTATTGTTAGGTTTAATTGGCTAAAGGCAGGTAAACAACATAACCTACCTTTAGTTAAAATACAGTATTTGATGACATAAAAATAAAAATGCTTCATTCTCTGCATTTCCAAGGTGCCAATTTTCATCCCATCTAAAGGTGCTAGAGGCAACCTGTCTAGTCATTATCTGTGGATGGATCGGTCTCCTTTCTATTGCATTTTTATTTTTAAATTTTAATGTAACAAAAAGGGAAGCAAACATAAATGCAGTAGAAGGTCTGGCTGTCACCACCTTGTATAGTCAGTGCAGTGAACAGTTATTCATAACTGTGATAACTGATAAGAGAAAATGTATACAGATGAATAATTAGGAAAACTAGTCAGACTTTCACAGTGCAATGATAAAAACAGGTTCATCATTGTTCCCTCTGTTTTTCTTCTCTTGCATTTCTTCAGCCTCCCGTCCTCTCCTCCATGCTTCACTCTTTCCTTCTTACATCCCTCTGTAGCAGATTAGTTGCCATTGCAGTCTTAGATAAGTAATACCCCATTAGCCTTGTGAACCAGGAACCACTGATGCCCAAAAAAAGCTCCATTACTGTCTTGTAACGCCGTCAGGCTCTCCATTAATTTGCCACGTCCACACACTGCTGGTTTACCACAATAAACTGCCAGCGGCAGGCAGTTCAAGCAACCAAGTGATTAAATGTGCACAGATTCAGTGACTGATGGGTTTTAGATGAAGATGTATTCATAACACTTTACAAAGATATGTAAATTTTAGAAGATCAAGATGCAGAGTTACCTACTGAGATTGTGTCATTGATTGACTGACAAGCAACTTGAGGTTTGTTTAAGCAGAAGAAGCACTAATATAGGAGGCTGTGGGTGCAGTGTGACACAATTATGTTTGCCTTACTGCTTAAGAAGAGCAACTCTTACATAATGACACAACAGTAGCAAAAATAGATTATTAATTACAAGCTTTTACTGAGCAAGGATAAATAAATTAGAAATTAGGATTTCTCATAGATTTTTTTTTTGTTGTTGCTCAAACATCAAATAACAGCAACCTGACATTATTTAGATTATATGAAAATATAAAGAGGGATGAAATAAAAGGATATTTGGTGAAAATTAATTAAAATAAATGTTAACCACTCAGCCATCACAGCTCAAGAAGCACACGACTTTGGATTTTATGCAGTGTTGGTATTAAAACAAGAACTAATAAATATTCATTTCACTAGAGGTCACTCTACACTTCCCCATTACAGAATTACGGCCATGCAAATATCCCAAAAAGAAACCCCGCTGTACTCTACCTCCTGTAACAGTGAAAATCAGTTTACTCAGATTAACACAGCTCGTGTCAGCGGGAGACTGTCTGAGAGGAAATTGGTGTTGGCAGTGACAGACAAAAAGGACGTCGGAGACACAGAGGAAGAGACGACAAAGGGCCGAGAGAGACAGCGAGAGAATCGTTAGCCTGGATATGGATGGTGAGTGGGTAGGAGACCAGAGGTTATCGCCGTCTCTTATAAATTCACCTGTTCCTGATCACAGCATCCTGAGCCAAGATGGAGAAATCTGCCGAGCACTTTCAGCGAGATTTTTGTCGCCTACATAAATTTAGTGCGGCACTCGCAGAGAAATGAAATGGCAGCCAGATATGTGGGATACTTCCTCTATAACGCTGCTGTGCCTGTCAGTGGGGGAAGAGAGAATTCAACTTTATGAAGAGATTACGCACAAAACAAACCCACTGCAGGGGTCAGAGGTCATCAGAATGACAGATTCACTGACTGAATGCTCTTAACAGCAGTCCAGGTCAGACAGTGTGATTAATCCTTAAACCAATTTCACTTTTTGCGAGATTTATTCTGTTTGCAGTGCATGTTTTGCTTTGCTGGAAATTTCCTTTTAGAATGAATAAAGGTAACGCTAAAGATGATGCTTATTCTCTTCTCGGAGTTACACGTTGGCCTGGGGGGCTCAGTGGTGGAGCAGGTGACCACATGTATATGCCGAGTTGCGGCACGGATTCGAGTCCCGGCCTGTCACCAATTTGCCCGCGTGTCTTCTCCTATATCTTTCCCCCATTTCTTGTCTCTATGGACTGTCGATGAAAGCCGCTGTGGCCAAAAAGTTAAAAAGAAAGACTTACGCATTGAACCAAGGTCTTTACCCATCAGCAAACCCTCTCACTCAACTTCTTATCACCTCAGCACCAGTTCTGGCTGTAAGACCCTCATCTGACTGAATAATGACAGGTCAAATAAACTGTGAATGTAGCCTTAAAGGATACAGGCACATCTTTATATCTGTAAGAAATGTGCTGGTTATGAAGTTGCTTGCATAGAACAAACGGTAGAAGTGATAAGCCAGATAGCCATATTCTGAATTGATTTAAATTCATCACACTATAGTAGATGTTGCATGGTTTTGTACGTCCTCGCTGCCCTGGCAGATGTACCCTCCGGCATTTATCCTGTTCTCGAACTAGTAAAAATCTCACCCCCAAAGCGGTGTTTTCTTCCAGCCGAGCTGCTCCTGTCACTCACTGCAGATGGGTAAGCATTGCTTCGAAATCGTTAAGGCTCTGAGGTGTCTTGGCTCAAAGACTTGCAGCTAATATCACGCTTCACAAACCAGTCAATACCCAGCAGCTCCGTGAAAAAGCCCAGCCTCAGCCTAAATGCCCCCAGAACACCAAAGGACATGCTTTCATTCACCCCACTGCTCAGTGAGGTCAGAGCCACCAAGAACAAATCAGCTGTCATATGTCTGGGAAGTGTAAGGGCAGTCGCTCAGACATTAATAAATATGAAAGTCAGTTTTTCGAGTCACAACTCGCGTGATTAACTGCAGATTTCTGTTTGTTTGATGTCACAAGTTGTTGCTATCCATTTTACTGATAAACGATTTTTTTTTTAATGATTGGCTGATTCCGCTTATAATTTTATCCTGCTCAAAGTCAAAGTAGAAATGGTGGCGGGTGCGACAAACCCCGCCCCTGCAGACGTTTTAGCTGAGCTGAACGTTGTCATTCTCATAAACATGTCACAAACATTGAATCACAGAGATAACTCACAGGTTTAAAAATTTGAAGTAAAATAACTTTCATTTTATGATCTTTTTCATTTTTTGTGACAGTTTTATCTCTTATAATGAGAAAATACGTGATTTGTCCGGTGGGTGATAACTGGGAAATTGAGTGATCGATTTGATAGTCATATATTTTCATATCCGGATCATATCCCGATCAAATGTTACATGTCCACGGAGAACAGTTATTGTGCTTCTTACTGCAGCAAATGAGGATGAGTCTTTTTTCAACTGAGATCTGCCCAAAAATATCTGTTAAATGGAGTTTACCTTGTTAAAGTAGCATGCCAACCCAGAATCTGGGATCCAGATGATGTTCGGTTTCACACTGGTTCTTGGCCCTCCACAACTGTGTACCGAATATCACATCAATCTGAAAGATTTTGAGGGAGATATGATTCATTTTTTTTTATTTCACCCTATGTGGAGTCTAGGGTACAATTGGCTGTTTATGACTACTGCTACTTTTACCTTTATATTTCACCTTAAAAACGACCTTGTTTGGTATAATTTTTTCAGCACAACCTCGCATGTGTGACTGTACAGTTGTTTTTTCCATTTTGAATTACTGTATTAACATATTGGACCTAAAATCACACACAAGAAACTTGCCTCAGGTGTTTTTGTACAGCAGTACAGCATCTGCCATGACTGCACAACACACTAAACACACTACACTACACACTAACTATACACACCAAACATGCTCAAGTCTCCAATTTCAGAACTTGCTACCAATATCGCTCTCCCTCTCACCAAGTGACACATGTTGCTATATAATGTTTTTGATTAGTTGATTTCCCATTGGTGCATTTTATCACCAATGGGAAAGGGAATGTTGTGATGTGTATTTTTTTTTTTTTTTGCTAATAAGCACTTTCTTTCTTTACCTTGACCCAATTATGGCAATATTTTAATCAGGTGATCTACAGGTCTTTTGTGCAAATCTGGTATGAATTGGACAAACATACCAGAAACAATACCCTGTAATATTAATGTAATATGAACCGGTTAGCAAAAAGCCCAGTTTACCTAATGAGCACACAGAGAAATGCTAGAGAGATTTACAAAAAATAATTTTGTGTGGCCCAAAGCATGAAAAATAAACATTATTTGAGAGGTTTTGAACTGTCATTCACCAAGCAGAACTGGGAGAATACAACACACACACACACACACACACACAGCCGCTTAAGAATCATCACTTACTGCAGCTGTGGGTTACCAGAAGTTCAAACTGAAACATCTAATAAAAACTGAAATGCATGTCAAAATTCAGCTCAATGTGAAGGAGACAAAAATATCACATCAGTGGCAATAACAGGACTAACAGGAGGTGAGTTTCAGTTTGCTGCTTCCAGCTGTTTGTAGCAGTCTTCTTTCTGAATTTATCACATTCCTGCAGGATCAGCTGGAGCATCTGTGAAGTAAGAGAGTCGTGCGGATTTATGAGTGTGCTGTTACAGTTATAGGAACATCATTAACTGTTAAGGATTCATCATACCGACAGAGGCGAGCTTGGACATGTTCTAACCACAACTGAAATTTTTAGTTTCCTAGCATTACAAATAGTTTCTAGTTGTTACAAAGTGACTGTCCTCAGGATGAGTCCTGAGTTCCACCACAAATGTCAGGACATGTCACCTTACCATCATTACAGTCATGTATTAAGATCAAAAATATTTTTCTGTCATGTCAAATTTTTTTTTTTTTTTAATTTTCCAGTCTCTCAGCGGGCTGCATGTTTGTAGCAGTTATTACATTATTGTGCACATTCTGACATTAAAGTATACACCAAAATATGGCCATAAGTAACAATGAGTGCACATTGTTAATAGGTAGGTACGTTTCTATAACACCCAGAACACTCCAAATTATATTCAGCAACACAGGCATTCTGATGGGTTATTTATTTGAGGTGATATAGGAGTATCCTCACTTTTATTCATGCTCCATTGTGGTGTCAAAATCATCTTTGACTTGTATTTGGTGCCATGACAGTCATTAAATTAAACTGCATTCATGAGTGATTGCTGGTGCATTATTATATGGAAATTTAGAGTGGCTGATATTTTGGTAGGTTGCATGGGGCAATAGCTGAGTCATGCAAGGGAACAGTGGGGAAGGGAGTGCCTTGAAAAAGTCATAGCCCTGAGGCCCTATTTCCCCTTGTAATACAACCTCTGTTTTCTCCATTTTTTATGTTGACTGAAACCTAAGCTACGGTGCTTGCATTATGCATGTACACAGTTTTCATGGTTGACATTGATTTTTTTTTCTTCCCAAAACAAGAGAGGCAAGTACAAACTAGTCTCTTTCATCGATGTTTATTAAAATTATTCATGCATTAGCTGTTTGGAGGTCAGCTGAAATAAAATGAAAACAAACATTTCTCATGGTCAGTAATGGAAATAAAAGTTATGTCAATAATGGAAACACAGCAACTTCTGTGCAATTCGCCATAGCAGACCGCTGCAGTTCATGTGGAGGAACTGTGCGCATTTAATTGAAACTAATAATCAACACTGCTCCTACCAAATTGCCGGTTTCTGCAAAAAAAAAAAGTGCCCCTGGATGCCAAATAAACAATGCATGTCAGTGGCATGCAGATACCCCTCATAAATAAGTCAGTGTGTGTTGCAGGATAATTCTTCATTGATATTCAAGGTGGCCAAAGACTGAACATTAACAACTAACACGGTTTACTTTTCTAACAAGGTAACAACAAATCTGTGTATTTATTTCAGTTTCCTTTAACAACACAGCAAATGAAGGGGAAAAGGACAACAACAGCAGTTTAAATGCCTGCTATTTGGTAGCTCTCATTTGACATGACTCTCTAGAGCATCGTGTTTTTACATTGTTTATGTTTAAACAACAGCACTAAATACTAGTCTCAGCTCAGGAGAACAATCTGACCAGGAGCAAATCCACAAAAACCAGCTGCATGTTTGTTAGTTACTTCAGAAACTAACAAACTCTTTCCCATGTCTGTCATTCTGTTGAATTCAATAAATGAGGTATATTTATAAGAAAATGTATATACTTTTAAATCAAAAATAATTTTAACCTGGTTAAAAGAGGATTGTTACTCCCGGTGTCTGCATACAGATTAAACCAATAACTGTGCATGTCAGTATGTCTGACAACAGTAAAATATCAGCTGGCTTTAAGAAAAAGGTGTCTGTAATCCACATTGTGATTGTACCAACGACAGGGTAAACTTTTCAACCCACAGAATATTCCATTTCACATTTAAGTTGGATTCTGAGCAAATTCTTTTGATTTTTAGTTTCCACGTTTGAAAAACAGCCAAGGAGGATTTTCAGTTGCGGCCAGAGACAAAAGCCCTACATTGACAGCAGGTGTTGTGAATATAAAGTAGAGTGCGAGTGCATCAGTTGTTGGTCGGCTTCATTTGGTATGCAAAAAATAAAAATGAGTTAGACAATATGAGCCCTGGCAGGAGGCTGCAGAGGTTCTCAAATACAGCTGCAAAGCAGAGTGACAAAGTCGAGGCCAAACAAGCTCTGATTCACCAAAATAAAACCCACAATGTCAAAGCAACATCAATTATTT
Organism: Pterophyllum scalare; assembly: GCA_024447675.2. Classification (NCBI taxonomy): domain Eukaryota; kingdom Metazoa; phylum Chordata; class Actinopteri; order Cichliformes; family Cichlidae; genus Pterophyllum; species Pterophyllum scalare. The sequence continues at coordinate 43,420 of JAMQGT020014487.1, forward strand.
TGACTTAGTACTATTCAAAGGAATTTAGCAGCTGTTTGAGTTGCCGCCAGGCAAGTGTGGGACAGCCAGGGCAACTAAGGAGCGACTCTGTAAGAAGCATTTCAAGGTGCTGGAGTGGCCTAGCCAGGCTGCAGACCTGAACCCAATAGAAAATCTTTGGAGGGAATTGAAACTCAGTGTTGCCCAGCAACAGCCCCAAAACATGAGAGATCTGGAACTACAGGAAACATCTCACCTCTGTAACTGCAAACAAAGGTTTCTGTACCAAATATTAAGTTCTTTTTTTCTATTGTATCAAATACTTATTTCATGCAATAAAATGCAAACTGATTATTTAAAAATCATACAGTGTAATTTTCTGGATCTTTTTTTTTTTAGATTCTGTCTCTCATAGTTGAAGTGTATTTACGATAAAAATCACAGACCTCTCCATTCTTTGTATGTGGAAAACATTTGCAGTGTATCAAATACTTATTTTCCCCACTGTAGGTGGACCATATTTAGGCAAACTGTCCTGTCAGTAAAGGGGATTAAATATTTAAAGAGCTTAAAAGAACACTCTACAGATCCCTCTTTTAAGGCACATTTCAAACAATGGCTGAAACAAGCTCTGAAAACACTCTTACCTTTGTGTGGTGTGTTGTATTTTTTCTTGTTTGTTTGTTTTGTTGTGTAAGTTGTTTATTGTAAAGTTTCATCTTCTCAGGGACTACAGATGTAAATCAGCAGTTTTGCTGCAATCTGACATGTTTACATCTTGTATTTTTTATGTATTGATGTCCATTCACTATTTCTGTTAAATAAATAAAACACAACATGCATGTCTTTGTATTGTAGGAGGAAGCTGGAGTACCGGGAAAGAACCCATGCAGGCACAGGGAGAACATGAAATCTCTATCCTGAAAGGCTCCCAGCCATCCGCTGGATTCGAGCCCAGGACCTTCTTGCTGTGCACCCCTGCATATCTGCGCTGCCTGACAAAAAATATAATAATCATATTTTTTAAAATCCGCTGAAATGATGAGTACACCGGATGGTGCCCACATCAGTATTTACACAGCAAATCTGCCGGTGACGCACAGAATTATTTGAAAATGCTGAGTAAATGTTATCCAGGAAAATATTTACAGTCAGCTTGGTCATGAACCTACAGAGCCACTGAGAGTCATCTCATGACTCTTACAAAAACTATGCAGAGTAGAAACTTTTTCACTTTTCAATTCAACCAAATATAAACACAAAAGTCAGAAATGAAGACACAACAAGCATGCTGCATGTTGATTGTTGCTTGTACACCTCCAGGACACTGAGACAGTCAGGGAAGATTGCTGCTAACCTCTCCCACCTTGGAAATAAACTTCTTGTGTCACTCCCCTCTGGTAGGAGGCAGCCTCACAACACAAGAGCAGTTGCCTGTCCCATGAGTCAGACTGCTTAACACAGCCCAATACCCATGTGTTACAATCTCACACACACACTCAGGCTATAAACATTATACACACTGGAATCATTACCCACTACTTTGCACATCATGTTCTCACTCACATTTCGCACATCTCCCTGCTACTGTTCATAATCTTTACATATTTATTAATTTGCATCTAATCATCTGTGAGTAGTTATATATGCATTTGCAACTGTGGTCAGAAGTTCACATACACTCATCATGGGCATGAATGTGATGATAATTGTGGGCTTTTGATAATTTCTTTGAACTGTTCTTTTTCCAGGGTGGAAGGATTGTACAGCGCACATCTTTAAGACCTTAAAAACAAGAATTTGGTGCGTAATATGAATTGAATTGAATCGAATTGAATTGAATTGTCTTTGTGGAAGTGTTTTTATTCCTGTGTTCTCCGTGCTCCTCGTGTTCCCTAGTTTTTCCTCAATTTAGTTTTTCTTTAGTTTTGTATCCTGCTTTGTTATTAGTTGTATTATTAGCCACAATAAAAGGCTCACTTTTATTAATTAAGAACTGCCTGCACCCGAGTCCTGCTTTTGGGTCCTCACCTCCGCACACTCCACACGGTCTGCTCGCACGTGCAGTTTTATCTATTCCAAAACCAGTTTTGATGCGTGTTTGAGGTCATTGTCCTACTGGAACACCCAACTGTGTCCAAGTTTCAATCATCCAGCTGTTGATTTAACATGAAGTTGAAGAATGTGGAGGTAGTCATCCTCCTGCATTATTCCATCTACTTTCTGCAGTGTACCAGTACCACTGGCAGCAAAACAGCCCCAGAGCATGATGCTACCATCACCATGCTCGACAGTTGAGTTCTCAGGTTTGAAAAACTTGCTTTACTGTGGACAGTGGTGTTGGTCTTACAGCAGTTCATGGCAGGCTTGGGCCTTGGTGGTTCCTAGATTATTCCTGAACATCTTAACCAACTTCCTCTCACGTGAGGATAACAGTTTGACTTGGCGAAGTGGTGACACGTCTGAATAACCAGTGTTAGAATCTACAATCACAAGCCCATGCCATTAATGCACGTAATAAGTGAATATAAACTTCTGACCACACCCGTATATTCTATTTTTTTGTACCAGGGCTTGCACAACACAAAGACAAATTCCTCATTTGTGTACATATTTGGCAAAAAGTCTGATTGCGATTCGCCTTTTCACTGACACACCAATGCATAAAACGCCACAGGATCAGAGTGCGTTTCTCCTTCTCACTTTTGGAAGTGTTTAAAACTAAAATTACACTTCAATAAGATGCAGGCAGCTTCAGCCCCGTATCTCTAGTTCCTCTGTCACAGTGCTTACTCATTCATATGCAGCCCGCCTCCCTGCTCCTGAAAAGCCTCTCTAACATTCCTGAGTGGCTGCATGGTAAGTCATCATGGCAGATAAAACAAGCACAGTGATGTGATCCACGAAGAGTTATGTTAACTGTGATAATGCCACAAAGGTAATGTATTCCTTCACTCAGCAGAAGTGAGATATTTACACAGTATTCACATTAAAGTGTGAAAACCCAGTTCAGACAGAGAAATTACTTCTCTCACCTTCTCGTTATGTGCTGGTTTCAAACGACAGATGACTGTGGAGCAATGTCAGACTTTTCAAGTGGACTAAAAGAAGTTTTTTTTTTTAGACAGGCAGTATGTTTTTAGGCCTGCTTTTCTTGGCTTTTTGTTTGAGTACAGTGACTCCAGGTGGCAAGGGGCAAAAAAAAAAAACCACCTTATAAACATCTGTTTGTAATTAGTTAGGGTTTAGATGTACCAGAACTCTCATGAAGCATTTTAAAATGAAAATGTTTTTCTACACTTTCTTGTATGCCATTAAAGCCCTTTGAATTCCATAGTGGTGGAAGCAATATAGAGCAGAAGAAGGGAATTTTACTCCTAGCTTTTGATTTGTGCCTTCCTTGTGAGTGGAGGTTAAACTGATCTGGATACTGGAGGGGTTGGGATTGGTGTACATAAATACTTGCAAAGTGCAACTTCAGACCAAATTAAAAATGACATATTTTTGTATGCTATGAAGCACACATTGCCGGTGGGGATTTATGCTGCCAAACCAAAGCCAGTACAGTGCTAAAATCTTTGGAAGCCATTACAAGAGGGCTTGAACTGTTCAGAGTTCATTCCTCTCCACTGACTAAAGTGGGTTTTAAAATACTTGGAAAATAATGCCATATCGTAGTTGAATAGTTTGTAACATTTTTGTTAAATTGTGTAGTCTCTCACTGTGCTACTTTAGTGGGTTTGCGGTGACTGACCACTGGACCTGAACTGCTGCATTACTCGATGACAGACTGTGAGCAGAAGCCTCAAGCCTAATGGGACCTGAGATGACTCTTTCTCCGATGTTGTTGGAATACAATAGCGTAGCCTGCGGTGGGTTTTCCACCAAGGGATTCAAACACACTAGAATTTCTTTAAGTCCTATTAATGACTAAAGTACCTTGCGCTGGTGCTGTGACATAATGAAAGCTCTCGCTCTCTCTCTCTCGCTCTCTCTCCCTCCCTCCCTCACTTCTTTCTCCTCACTCTGCAGAGTGCAGCCAAACACAGAGCAGCCTTGCTTCTGGTGCTATCTCTGTGGAGCCAGGTGGATGTTGGTGAGCGCGTTGGACGCAGAAGCAAAAAATTCATCAAGGATCCGGCGAGTGAGAGAGTGTGTGGAGTCTCCCTGTCTGTCTCCCTCCTTCACCGTGCTTTCGTTCAGCATCGTTTCACTTCGTCATGGATCTCTGGAGTAAAAGAGTCCTGGGAATTAATGCACATGTCACCCTTATATTATTCAGCTTGTGTGGGGCAGCGAAAGCCGGTGAGTAGAATGAGATGTCATGTAAAGTTGTTTTTTTTTTTAGTTTGCATTCATACAAGTAGCTGATTTGCCTTAGAGTTGGAGTTTCTGAGCTCACAGGTATTTTGTATCTTGTCGTGAAGACTAACTTTGCTGTTCTGCACGCTTTGCAAAAAAAACCCCAAAAACATCTGGATTGGGGAACATGCACGCTAATCTTAAGCTGATTTTTTTTTTTTTTTTTGAAAGGAGGCGTGGGAACCCGTGTAGAAAGCGTGCCAGTGGAAAAAGCGAATGAGAAACAATTTGTTCTTGTAAAGCTTTTTATGAAGTTGCCCTTGAGCAAGGCACCTGCTCCAGTGGTGGTGCTTACCGCTGCAGCATGAGTCCTGTGAATCAGGTGGAAAAAAAAAGATAAAATAAGGTTTTTGTACTTTAATAATTCAGAATTTGTTTTTTCTCAGAGGCTTATATGCTGGCGTTAGAGCTCAAGATGCTCACAGTGTGATACAGAGAAAAAAAGACACGAGTAGGAACAATCTGCCTGTCTCTGAAAACTGACTTAAAATTTTTAAAAAATTCAGACTAAACTTGTTAGATTTCTTTTGTTTTCTTCATCTTTTTTGCACTCCTTGTGTTTTTCAAATTCTTTTGTAGTAACATGTTGCTTTTGATTTATTTCTCTTTTTGTTTTAAATCCCTAGCTGTGCTTTTCTTCTAACTTTGAACTTCTTTAAAGGATAATTGGTGATGATTTGCCAAAGGATGGAAGATCAACTGTATGCGTGAATCAAAGTAAGCTGCCCTTACAGCAAACAAAAGAAATCCCAAAAATGCTTGTGTCACATAATCCTATTACGCCGCTGGGATCCAGATCACAAGCTGTTTTGATGGAAATGTTAACAGAGGGATCATTTTACATCTGAGCTATTTGCATGTGCCACACACTGGTGTATCAGTCACAAAGCTGCTAACACAGTGGAATGAAGTGGGTAAATTTCTCCTCTCCTAGAGGTGATGCTGTATTAAACTGTATTTTGAGTCAACATGCCTGTACAAATAAGATTTATTAAGCTTTTTAGAAAACAGCGTGGGCTTCATTCATTGGAGGCAGAGCTGGGCAGGCAGATAAATGGTAGATATCACCACGTCAGGCTTATATTCCTCTAGACGGACAACAGCCGCTGGACACAGAGATGCGCTGATATTATGGGCTTTGAAAGAGTAAAATAAAAGAGATAAAGAGATTTCTTTGCCCTGGAGGAAATGGTTTGGACTCTGCAAAGTGCCTATCAGAAACTATAACCAAAAGAAAAGCGAATCCAGCTGTCTCACTCAAATCAATAAGTTGTACTTGCAACCCATTTTGCCCTCTCAGAAAGCAAACATACAGTACATCATCCACTTAATAATCTCCAATGCCCAGACCTCTCTCCGCATCTTATTTGACTTTGTGTTAGTGCTGAGCCGGTGCCATAGGCAAGGTCTGACTCAAGCTATTTGTCAGAGTGAACAAAGGAGGTAAAACCATCACAAGAGGGCAGATGCTTCTGTTTCTGCAGCTGGTCACAGTGACCCTGCCATCCACCCACTGCTTCTCCCAAAAGTACTGAAGCAGCAATGTTCTTTTGGGAGCAGCAGCAGGTAGATGGCTGCAACTGGGGTTGACTTGGCTGATGAGCAGCCCTCTGTTGAAGAAAAAAAAACAACATAAAGCAGACATTATTGCTGATTGGTGGCTGTGGCATAAGTTTCTTAATGCATGAATTTGAGGATATAATCAGCATAGCAGATGGCTCCAGGAAGTGTTTGGTGGCTGACCATTTTTATGATCCCGTAATTTATTGAATAAGAAAAAGTAACTCATCATGCCACTGAAATGGAAGTTGTTGAACTTGATGATAGTAAAGAGATGGAGCTGTGGCACAGCAACAATTCTATCACAATCTCCCTCCTTCCTCCTCATCCTCACAATCACCATGAAATAATTCATTCAACTACAAATGAAGCACCAATACACAAATGGCTGATCAATGATAGTTGACTTCATGGCAACATGTAAATGAACTATCCTGCTATTTCAACCTGAAAACTGATTCACTTCATTCCATATTCCTCCTCAAAAAATAAAGCAATTTGAAATTAAAATCAATATGAAGATTGTTTTCATTTAATGTATCTGAATATCAAATAAATATTTATTTGATTCCATTTTCAGCTTGAGGATATGATCCTGCAATAGTCCTCCATGAACAGTTTCTCTCGGCAACGATTTTTTTTTTTTTTTTTTTTTTTTTTTTTCCGCGCAGTGGTGGTGCTGTATTTCCTGATTCAATTTATTGTATTTAGTAGCTCATCATCATCATAATTTGATTTATTTTATAATTAATTTGATTGATTTGGCTGGTTGGTGCGTGTCCGTATTTATTTCTCCTTCTTGATGTGAAGGTAGTTGATTGGATGGTGCATGATCCTTCCTGAAAATTGGCTCCTCAGTAGATCCCTAAAATTTGAATTTACTGGATAATATTGGTTCTTGTATTTATATATATATTTATATTAGTATATTAAAAAAAATCAATAAACACAATCAAAATGTTAAGTAATCGGTTTTTTTTTAGTTGATAAGATGACAAGTATTTCTTCATCTTAATAAATTAAAAGATTGGTCCTTTTAAACCACATTGTGATCCATTAAAACTTGGTTTAGTTGTGCCTGAACAATAAATGAAATGCAAATTCAATACAACATTGGGACATGTTCAACATGATCCTGATGGTGGAGAATGACCAGGCTGTTTCACAGAAAACCGTAAAGTTTTTGTTACATTTCCTTTTTGTATTTAATAAACAAATAATTATTTTTCCTAACTAATTAATTCAAATGTATTTTCATCAGCAAAAACAAAATAAATAACAAAGTCAGCTATTTTTAATTAAAACTTCATTCCTTAATGGGATATTCAAATTAACATGATGAAGCAAGCCAAAAGGGATGGCTAATAAAAGGTTTGTGATAACGATGATGATAACTAAAATCTTCATAATATTCAAATAACGATTTGATAGTCAGTAAAGCAATAAACTTATCAAAACAAAATTAGGAAGCATATGCTGAAGAAAAAATAACTGGATATTTTCATTCATTTTTTTTCCTGAACTGATAAAGGAAGGGAAACATAGTGGCTGGTGATGAAACTAATGATGATTTGAATTTTCACTGTTTTCATAAACCATATGTTAATATTTCAAAATTTCATTTTTTATTGATTGTGCGCATATTTTTGATTTTTATTTGATGATGATGATATAATGATCATCATAGTGATCATCATCATCATCATTCATTTCATTCATTGATTAATCCTGCTATTCATTCTTCCTGGTTTTCTTCTTTTGCTAATGGAATAACGTTAACAACCATAATTTAATTGGTCGCAAATGATATTGGATTTTAAGGTGACACAATTCAAAATAAGCAGAGTTGGTGGCTTTATGATAATCCCCAAACAAATTCTGATTTTAATTTCACTTTATCACTTTGACAAATTCACACAACTTTAGCACTGTTAAAAGGATTTAAAGTCACTTTCCTTTATTTCTCCTAATATTTTGACAGCACAATCTTTAAAAGTAGCATGATCCAGAATATGAAAGATGAGATTGTAATGAATTTATACAACTAAACTCACATTGTAACTGAATATATTGCATTGGCAAGGTGGTCCTGCAACCTGGGTCATTGACCCCAACAGCTTCAAACAAATATACTCTCTTGCTAAAATATGGACTGATAACTTCTTAAACATTATTACAAGAGAAATTCAATATTTTGGATAATTTCATGCTCCCAACTCTGTGGGAACAGTCTGGGGATGGCCCCTTCCTGTTCCAACATGACTGCACACCTGTGCACAAAGCAGGTCCATAAAGACATGGGTGAGACAGTTTGGTGTGGAAGAATGTGACTGACCTGCACAGAGTCCTGACCTCACATTGATAGAAGACCTTTGAGATAAATTAGTGCATAGACTGCGGGCCAGGCCTTCTCGTTCAGCATCTGTGTCTGACCTCACAAATGTGCTTCTGGAAGAATTGTCAAAAATTCCCATAAAAACACTCCTAAACCTTGTGGAAAACCTTCCCAGAAAGAGGTTGTTTTTTTTTAGGGGGGGGCACAAGAGGAAGTGCAGTTTTGTCACATTGGCTTCATTTTCCAGCTCCACAGGTTGTTTCTTGGTCACAAGGAGATTAATGATGCATTCACTGATGGTATTTATGTACTGGCAAGCTATCTTGTAGTACAATATTCAAATATAAAATATTGATTTAACAGAAAAGTTTGCAGTGATATGCAGTGTGTTTTATTTAACAATGGAAAATAAAATTCATCCTCTACTCTCAGGAAAATTACATCTGGTTGAAAGTTGCATGAGCTGAGGAAATCAGCACCTGCCACAAGCCAAATACTGGTAAAATATTAAAGTAGCTAGTAGATTTCATTTATAAAATGAATTTCACAAGTACTTATTTTGCCAATGGATGTTCAGAAGTTAATTTCCCACCCTCACTTAATTTATGCCGCTAGTCCTCAGATGTAAGCGGTTCCCAGATTGGGCATCAAATAACATCCTCGACTGGTCAGCAGTCCATCATGAAGCCAACGCATCATGACAGTGATTAGCAATGTGGTGTCACAGCAAGAAGATACCATGACTTCTCCCCACAGCCCACAGACATGCATGTTAGGTTAACTGGTGATGCTAAACTGGCTGTAGGTGTGAACCTGAGCGTGAAAGGTTAACTCAAATTCAAAACTATGGATTTTGCCTGTATTGTAAAATGATTAAGAGATTTAAAGTGAATATTTAATGATATGCTGGATATATGATTTTCCTTCTGTATTTGATAAACCAGGAATTAATGAGATTGGCCATTTGAGACAAAACATCAGATTTTCTTTTTCTTTTACTTTTTATTGTTTTGTCATAAACATAAACCTGCAAATATAATTGAATCAGCAGTGAAGTGTCTTGCTTTTTTCTTTTCTTTTTTTTTTTACGGCCTTCGATTGTGGCGGTAATGAATGATTCATGAATCACCAGTATGTGTCAGCAGAGATGAGAAAAGTGAGCGGAACCTAAGGAGAACCGCTTGTCATATTTCTTCTTTAGTGTCATTTATGAAAATGTGTGTTCAGAGAAGGCGAACCATGAACGTGAGCTGATGAAGTCAAGGCTACATTACGGCAGCCATCAGAGCAAACTTGGAGCTGTCAGACAGGAATCAGGATTTATTAACCCAGAGACAAGTAGTTAAGTGATAAAACTGACAGCGCCGTGCAGTCCATCCATCTGAGTTTGTGACACACTGATATTTGCTCAAGGCCAGTGCCCCCTGAATCTCTGGCTCCCCAAACACACACTCATTCATCACATGGTCTTGTCATCACTTTAGATCATATGTAGGTGGTCCAAGAACCTGTCAAACTCTGCTAAGATCATTGTGTTCGGTCACTGCATTTGAGTGGGTTTTGGTTCGTTCTAGAAGAAAACTTCAATTTACTGAGTGAAGATTTAAACCCTAGTGGTGGAAAGCGTCCTTCCTGCAAAGGTTCACTTGAGCGAAGGTGAGAATTTTAACCTGCCGGTCTCAAGTTGGTGTACTCCTAGTGATGGTCGTAAGTCTGGATAAGTGAGAGGTTTGTGTCAGGAAGGGCATCCTGCGTCAAATTTGTGCCAAATCAAATATGCAGATTCATCATTGGAAATAAGAAAGCAGCTGAAAGTACAGATATTTTTAAACTCAGTTTTACTTTCAGTGTGAAGGCCCTGTTAAAACCGCTGATAATGATGACTCTTAGCACAACTGAATGGCATTTTTGAGGGGCTAAATGTGCTCAAACTGCACGGGTGCATGGGCGTGGCAAAAACACTTAGGTTTACTAGTAGTTACAGTAGTCCCCATGCTACATTTCACCTTCATGTACCAACTTCAGTAGTCAAATGTGACAGCTCAAGACACACATTGTGGATGGGCTTTGTAAAGGATTTGGGTCAACCCCAAGTTGCACCCTTACAATATTACCCCAAAACAAAACTTTTTCAGCTTATTATGTGAAAAATACTAGCTCATGTACTGTCTTGTTAGCTGACAGACATGTTGTACTTACATGTATTTCTTCATAAATAATAGAATGAAGAACTCCTCAGTTACATAAAACCTTTTCTACTGTACTTCTGGGCCATAATCTATTATTTATAAAGTACTCTGTTATAATACTACTGCTTCTTAGTGTTAATTAATAAACAAGTAGTATTCCTTCTGTGTTTTGGTGTTCTCCATATTTATTCTGCCCATACTGCATATTGTTTACTAGTCATTTATTGCACCTGCCTTGACTGTAATGTATTAACTTCAGGTTGCTTTAATGGCTGGAAGCTATCTCTAACATATATTATGAAGAACAGGGACAATGGAGTGCATTCATAAGTCAGAAATAATTTAGCTTTGCCACATGGATGTTTTGTCATCTCCACATTCCTTTAGACTGCAAATCACCGTCTGCAACCGTACTGCACTCAGAGCTGCCACGAGGCATACCATAAGTAGATCAGATGCATCGTGGCACAGGCGAGAGCGGTTAAAATGCCAAGACTGAATCTGATATTGAGCACCTCAAGATAAAGCTGAGTCAAAGCTAAAACGCTGAGATATAAGCGAAATATATATCTGACAAGCAATTTAATGATTCTCTAAATGAGGCTGGCGAAGTAGAGAAAGGCGAGAGTGCAACTGCAGATTACTTCACCTCAACATCATCCCAGCAGCACAACACAACTGAGAAAAACTCTTAGTGTAACTAATGTTGCCCCAAAATTATGAATAGGCTAAAACCGGTGCATTTTACATAATAATAATTAGCTGGTGACATATAAACATTCACAGTGATTAAAATCTAGACTCAATCTCATTTGAATTGTTTTCATCCTTCCCTCTCATGCATACTAATCCCACGTCTAGAAGTAAGCAGAGAATTGTTTGTAATAATCATAAAATCTGTCAGAGGCACAGACAGCCACGGCTGCAAGTGCGCCTCTCCGACACGAGATAACGAGTAACAAACATTGCTATATTAAGAAAAGTGCTGATCATATTCTTGGAGTAATTCAGTAACAGAATCCAGTTCTAGTTAAATGTGGAGAAAGTAAGATCTCCCAACAGCATTAAAGAAAAAAAAAACATCTGTAAAAATAGATTCTTTCTTCATCGAAATGAGTGAGTAAAGGTGATTTAAGTGACTTTGAATGGAGCATGGTTGTTGGTGCCAGAGAGGCTGGCCTGAGTATTTCGGAAACTGCTTATCTACTGGGATCACTCCAAACAACCAGCTTTAGGTTTACCAGAGATCCACTGAGCAGCAGTTCTGATCCTTTGCTGATGCCAAAGATCAGAGGAAAATAGCCAGACTGCTTCAAGCCAAGAGGAATGCAACGGCAACTCAAATAACCACTGTTATAACCAAGGTATGTACAAAATCAGCCCTGAATGCACAGCTTGTCGATCCTTGAAGCAGATTGGCAGCAGCAGAATTCCACATCCAGTGCTGCTCCTGTCAGCTAAGAACAGGAAACCGAGGCTACAGTTTGCACAGGTTGTGTGTCATGGTGAACCCCTGCCAACTGTAAAAGTGCCGATCGTTAGTTCACCTGTGGACTGATCTACTTGTGAATTACTACTTCAGGAATCAGTACAGTAAGACACAAGGAAGAAATGCTGGTGAACAGTAGAGCAGTCAGCAGGTGATTTTGTTTTACTCCTTGCGGCTGTGGCATGAAGTCATAATGAGGTGTGACCACAGTGAAATGAGGCAGTTTGTGTAACTGACATGTAACGTGGGCACAGTCTGTCTTTAAAGTGCAAATGTATAAAGATCAAACAGCTTAAGTGATGTCCATGCATTAGTGCTGTGCAGTGTGTAAATGTATCTTCTGCTTTTGAATTTGCCTCCGAGTTATTTTCGGAGATGTGAAACATTGTTTTTAAAAAACTCGCAAAAGGACAATAAAAGTGTCCTGCCGTGACAAAAAATAAAATAAAATAAAAATGTCACGTTCATGCATATATCATTAACTAGTAGCTCCCAGTTATTCCAACAAATAATAGGCTTAATGTGATGAGCTGAATATTTCAAAAATGCTAAACAGGGCTCATCACCAACCTCTGCCATCAATGCTCTGATGACTTTTTGTTGTTGTTGTTCTTTTAGTATTAGTTTCTTTTTATTTCTACTTCACATGACACGAGCAGTTGGAAGTCAAATATTTTGCTCAAGGGCACAATGACAGTAGGCTTTCCCCCCCCCACATGGTCAGCAATTAAAATCTGTGTCTTTTTGCTCATGTGCCGTATTCTGTAACCGTTCCAGCACGGCAGCACCGGGGGTTTCAGTTTTCTGTCATTGCGGATGGGTTGAAAGTTAAACCAGTACAATGGATTTGCAGCAGAGTATTGCTGCTTTTTGGTAATCAAAGGATTACGATAACCTGCGCATCTCAAGTAAAGATCTGTTTCTCGCTTGAAAACATTTTAGTAATGTAGACAGCTCTTTTGACATGCTGCCAGAAGCTTATTGAATCTATAAATTTGGTCAGAAAATATGCTTCACCAAGCTGCTACTTTTCTCAGTGCCCTTGGCCTAAATTACATGTGAGTGAGGCTGTAGTGACTGTACCTAGGACATGCATCAGCAAACACGAGATTTGCAGCACCATGAAGGACTTTTACCCGTCTTGTTGCCTAAATATTCCTGCAATGAGCAGAGATACTTCTATAGCAAAGTTAAAATTCTCCACCATACAAAGGGGTCAGGCCCTCCCACCAGGGGAGAAAGCTACAGTTTCGGCTCAGAGCAGAAGCCTAGTGGATTTTTTAATGTGTACCACATTTCTAGAGAGGACATGGACTTTCATTTTTCCTTTTTCCTCCTTTAGTTTCTCTGGGCTTTATTTGATCTGTAACCAAGAATTTCCAAATCCTGATATTTGCATATTAAAGCAACTAAATTTGTCTCTGTGAACTTCTTTTTATCTGTTACTCTAATTACAGTGTTAGCAAACAGTTTTTTTTTGTTGCTTTCACAAGATTTACACCCATAAGCCACTTTATTAGGTACACAGTACCAGTGTGGACCCCCTTTCCCCTTCAGAACTGTTCTAGAACTTCAAGAAGTTAGTGTCACGGCTGGTGCAGGCAAGGCAGGGAGGGCCCCAGAGCAGGACGCAGGACGAGAGCGGACGTGTGTTTGACACTTTTATTTAAACGGCTGGGCAGGGCCAGCTACACAAACCACACCAAACTAAACTCAAAACTACTCGATGAACAGACGAGGACCCGAACAAAGAACAAAGGAAAACCAAGGGCTTAAATACACACAAGGGGATTAGGGCAAGTGAACACACCAGGGGACAACAGGTGAAACAAATGAACCTAACGATACAGAGGGAAGTAAACTAAACACAAAGCACAAGGAACAAGAGACTGTCAAAAGAAAACAGGAAGTGACACAGGGGAACAGAGACGCAGACTTGACACAAGACAAGGACGCAGACCTAAATACAAAACATAACGCTGGGCCACCGGCCCAGGATCATGACAGTTAGTCAGAAATATTAGTCAGAGACTTTTGTCCACGTTGAAAGGATAGCATCACATAGTTGCTGCAGATTTGTCAGCTGCACATCCATAATGTGAGCCTCCCATTCCACCATTTCCCATAGGTGCTCTACTGGATTGAGATCTGCTGACTGCAGAGACTATTTGAGCACAGTGAACTCATTGTCATATTCAAGAAACCCGTTTGAGATGGTTTGAACTTTGTTACATGACGTGTTATCCTGCTGGAAGCAGCAGTCAGAAGATGGGTACACTGTGGACATAAAGGGATAGACATGGTCAGCGGTACTCAAGTAGGCTGTGGCATTAAAACAAGACCCAGCTGGTACCAAGGGTCCAAAGTTTTTTTTAATCAAAGCAATCCTCCACACCATTACACCAACAGCAGCAGCTGATTCAAGGCAGGATGGGTCCATGCTGGTTACACCAAACAGTGGTCCTGCCATCTGAATATAAAATCGAGAAATGAGCGTAGTAGGCAACATTTTTCCAGTCTTCTGCTGTCCAAATTTTGGTGAGCTCGTGCCAGTTGTAGCATCCGTTTGCTGTTCTAAGCTGACAGGAGTAGCACCTGATGTGGTCTTCTGCTGCTGTAGCCCAGCTCCTTCAAAGTTCGACATGTTGTGCATACCTTGGTTGTAATGAGTGGTTCTGTGAGCTACTGTCTGGCCATTTTCCTCTGACATTTCACCCAGAGTACTGCCTCTGACTGGACATTTTCTCTGTAAAAATCCCAGCAGTTTCTGAAATACTCAGACCAGCTCATCTAGCACCGACAGCATTCAGAATCACTTAAATCACCTTTCGTCCCCATTTTGATGCTCTGTTTGAACTTCAGCAGGTCGTCTTGAACATGTCACATATAATTAGCTGATCAGATATTTGCGTCAACAAGCAGTGACTGTATTTACGGAGTTGTTATATGATCAACGGCAATAGCAGTGTAACAGTCTAACACAATCCGCAGCCTCAAAAACAGCTCTACTTAACATCAGCATCAACAAGATGTTTCATTATTAATTATTTGGAAAAAAAATATTTATACTGTGTTTGATACGAACAGTGAACTGAGCTACTGACTGGCGGTTTCTGACTTGATAAGCTTCAGTTTCAAACAATACCAGCACGCCAGGGGTGTTTATGACAGGCAGGACTGGAAACTTTTTTTTTTTTTTTTTTTTAGCATTCAGGCTGTGGATATGCTGATCCTCGCAGCTCAGTAGACGTTCGATAGGCAAGCTCCTTTCTCTAGCCAGAGACACATGCTGGGAGGAAGGCAGACAGGTCAGAGCAGAGAACACGGATGTGCCCGATGAAACGCAGCTCCAATCTGCTACCTTTCTACTGGCAAAAACACGAGGTATTGAAGCTGATCTTAGCGTGAAACATCACAGGGGAAGACACACATAATTACAGAGGATCTCAGCGTCTGCTGCCTCATTATTACTAGCAGCAATAACATAGATCTTTTTACTTTGTGAATGCCTCCTTCTGTGTCTGTGCGTGTGTGTATTTGTGCCATTATGAAAAAAATAATCACCCTGGAGACCCCAGCAGTAGCTGGAACTACCACAAAGATGGTTTTAACTACTTTGTCAGGTATTTGTAGGTTTGTCTCTGTCGGTGGACAGATTTGTCAATGCAAGTAGTCCCTGAATGCTCAGGAATTAAAAAATGAACATGGTAATGGGCATTGCTACCAGTGTGATGCCACTGCAAAATGGTCTCTGGTTTCACCTAATTCACAGTGATCCACACCCCCGGTATTATTTTTTACTGTAATTTATATTCTAGCATCTGCCTCTAAGCAATGCGAGACAGCAAAATGAATAATATACTATATTATTAAATATTATTAATAATATCATTGATGTTGTAGGGCTGTCTTGGTTGACATGCGTCTGCAACATTGCTTGGAGATCTGGGGTGGTGCCAGGTTGGCAGACCAGGGTGGTGGTCCCCATCTTTAAGAAGGCAGACTGGAGGGTGTGCTTCAACTATCGGGGGATCACACTCCTCAGCCTCCCCAGTAAGGTCTTGCCAGGGTGCTGGAAAGGACGGTTCATTTGTTAGTCAAACCTCAGATTAGAAATGTTTGTGTGTATGGGGGTGGAGTATAGGGTGTCTGGCCCGTTCTTGCAGGCCATTCAGTCCCTGTACAACTGCAGCAAGAGCTTGGTCCGTATTGCCAGCAATAAGTTGGACTCGCTTCCTGTGGGTGTTGGACTCTGCCAGGGTTGCCCTTTGTGATTCTGTTCATAATTTTTATGGACAGAATTTCTAGGTGTAGCCAAGTGGTTGAAGGCTTCTGCCTCGGTGGCCTCCATCATCTCTCCATTTTGCTGATGGTGCAGTCCTTTTGGCTTTATCAGGTGGTGGCCTCCAGCTCACAGTGGAGTGTAAAGCAGCCAACCTCCAGAGGGTAGCTGGCCTCCCCCCTTAGAGAAAGGGTGAGGAGTGCAGTCATTTGGAAAGGGAGCAGAATAGATCTGCTGTTCCTCCACATCGAAAGAAGCCAGTTGAGGTGGTTCGGGTATCTGTTTAGGATGTCTCCTGGCCACCTCTTGGTGAGGTGTTCTGTGCATGTCCTACTGGGAGGAGTCCCTAAGGCAGACTCTGCCTCTGTGTCCCCCCAGATGAGCTGGAGGAGGTGGCTGGTAAGAGGGAGGTTGGGGCTCCTCTGCTTAGGCTGCTGCCCCTGTGACCTGGCCCTGGATAAGTAAAAGAAGATGGATGGATGGATGGATGGATGGATTGAATTCAATATTATCCCAAGAATTTTTTTTCTGCTTTTTTTTTGTTGTTGTTTTTTTACCTGTGTATACCACTGATATCCCATGGTATAATCCATAATTTAGTTTGGAGTGCATCAAGAACTTGAAATCCAAGCTGCTGTTGATCCAAACATCTAAATACCAAAAATGTAACTGTAAGGTGAATGGACAGCTCTTTCTCAGGATGTCTTTATATTAAAATCAAAACTTTAATGATTGCCACAGCAGTAAAAAGCACATATGTTTCTGGTCACACTGAAGAGTGTATTATTTTTATTTTTTTTGAGTGTATTATTAAAACACAACCTACTGTGTTTAAAAAAAATGTGCTTACAATTTTTTTGTCTGAGGATGAAGGACAATTTGCGTTTGAGGCTTTAATGTTGTTTTTGCTGAGTGTTATGTGGCTGGACATTAAAATCAGTTAGACAGAAGCACATTAAGCACAACCGTATCATTAAAAAGTTCCATACCAAAAAATATCCTGATTGGTGTTGTTCATTTAGATGAAGGTGCTCAAGAATGTTTCTTCTATTTCAATGACCTAGTAAAGTGGATGCTACAAGGGGAGACAACCTGATGCCAGGATGCATGAGAGAATGTGTGTGAAGTTCATTTTACTGGATAAATATTTATTCAACACATGGCTGTGCAGAGTACTGGGAGGGGTTTTTCTATTTATACTGCTCTCAAAGTCACAAGAGTTTTAAATGTAAGAGCTGTCAAGACTAATGAGTCACAATATCACTATTTAGGATGAAGCCTGTCAAGCTAACACTCCATTAGTAACCCTAACACCCAGTCCTCTGAGCGCCTACACTGTGTTCCTACACTGCCTTAAAAATATGCCAAGCCTGGCAGCACAAATAAGAAAAAAAAAACCTGAAAATAACCAAAAAAGCAAAAAAAAAAAAAAAAAAAAAAGCAGAGTTAGAAAACACCAGAGAATTAAAGTCTTACCGCTTTAAAATAAAATTTGGCATCAGTTGAGTAGCTAGTAAATGTTCAGAGCCAGCATAATAAATTATGTAAAATTCTGTGCTTGCTTGGGCTTCTTCACAGCTAACAGTAGCGGGGACTGGACCTGTAGTTCATAGTTTTCTGAATGCTGCGCTCGAGTTCAAAACATTCTGTGATTTTTTTGAGTCAACAGACATCTACAGATGTGACTGTAAGTTTTCTTAAATGGAAAAGAAAATCCTTAAAACATGATAGCCCCCCAGCACTATCAAAATTTATCAGTATTTAAAAATCACAACCTCTACCCATCCACAGGTTTAGCTCCATATATCTGTTTGCAGAACACCAAAGGATTTTATGTAGCTATAGACTGAAATTGGGATCATATTATTTATATATATTCTACGTTCTTTTTGCAGTTTCATACAGCATCATAACAAATGTTGCAAACACTGTCAAAACAGCGGCTGATAGTTCAATAGTTAGCAAACTGACCGTCTCATAACAGGTAAAAACAAATGAGAGAAAAAAAAATCAAATTTCAGATTTGTCAGTTAATAATTTGTCAGGGATTGTTATACTACTGGCAATTACAGAATCCAAGGTTGTTGATGCCTGTTGTGGTAGCAATCCCCAGACTACATGGTGGACACCAGAGGTGAAGGGAGCCATCGAGTTGAAGGAGGAGTCCTGTGGAGCTTGGTTAACTTGTGGGGCTCTAGAGGCAGCTCACAGCTAACAGGCCAATCAGAGTGAGGCCTTCACAGTAGCTAAAGCAAAAAAACCAAACAAACCTCAGTTCAGTGAGGTCATGGAGCAAGACTTTCAGCCAGTCTCGAGGTACTGCGTGCAAACCATCAGGTGACCGAGGAAGGGGAAGCGGCTTCCTGCTCACACTGTATACTGTGGGGACACAGTGCTGCTGTCCTCAACTCAGGATACAGTCAGCAGTGGAAAGAATACTTTGAGGAGCAATCCCACTCACTGCTCTTCTGTAGTGGAAGCAGAGTCTGGGTACGAAGGGGATGACTTGCCCATCACTGTGGCTGAGGTCACTGAAGTAGTCAGAAAGCCGTGATGGATGAGATTTGCTTCAAGTTTCTTAAAGCTCTGGATATTGTAGAGCTGTCTTGGTTTGAAACGTCTCTGCAGCATCACATGGAAGTTGGAGACGGTGCCTCTTGATCGGCAGACCAGGATGGAGGTCCCCATTTTCAAGAAGAGGGACTGGAGGGTGCCTTAGCTTTATGCTGCACTTTCTGTTCCTGCGGTACTGAGTCAAGGTCTTGAATTTCAACACACAAAACTTGCATTTCAAAACTTGAAATGAAAAAGGAAATGAAAACTCCCCACTGTGCATGAAATAAATAAGCACAAGGTCTCAAAGTTGTATTTAATGTTCTCTTTAATTCTTCAAATATATGTGAAGTCATAGTGACAGTATTCAGGAATGGCAGAAATAGTTTTTATTTTAATGTTTCATAGGATTTCCATCAACATATTCACAGTTAGTGTTTAGAAGTTGGGTTTAAATATGCTTCTCAAACAAAAATTACAGGAACACTTTTTCACTTTTTATTAGCACTAAGTCAGTTAAACATAAGGGATATTGATCTGGTTAAGTAGCAGAGTGCGTTGTTAATCAGTTTCAGTTGCTTTGGTGTTAATTTAATTAACAACAGGTGCACTGGAGGGGCAACAGTGAGACAACCCCCAAAACAGGTTTTACAGGTGGAGGCCACTGACATTTTTTCTGACTGTTTTTTTTTTTTAAACTAGTTTTTAGCATTTGGCTAGGGTCAGTGTCACTACTGGGAGCATGGGGCCAACTCTGGAGAAGCCATGGAGAATGTCATGCATCGAACAGCATGGCACCCTTTCATTCTTAACACATTATGCTGATATCGACTGGGTCAATATCTAGCATGATTTTTCTTTTCCCCATTGAGATCTGATGTGTTTGTGAAGTGTTCCTTTAATTTTTTTTCAGCAGTACTTATCCTTACCATGTATGTTTGCTTCCTGCTCATCTTTTAGTGAATCCTTTGCTCCGCTGATTCCAGGAGCCTATACTTACTTTTTTATTTACTTATTTTTTTAAATTTCCCACTGGCAATATATTCAGTAATTCCACTCAGTCTCTGGGCACAAAGAGGTCTTGCCCTTTGTGAAATGATTTCTAGGTCAGAAGAAATTCAGGGTAGTGATTTTCTACTCTTACGATATACAGTATCGCAGGCTAATGCTTGCAAGAGCAATTACCCTAATCACTCAAGATGAAGATGAGATTATCCCAATGCTGACTATAACAGTCAAGTGCTCCTAAGTGTCAAATCCTTTGAGCAATTGTATGGACTCATGTACTTCTGCTAGTGTAGTGCATTTAACCATAAAAGTTTGCATGTAAAATTGTTTTGAATTTTAGTGAGTTAAAACAAACAAAAACCATTGTCATCCTACATAATCACACACAGCTGTTTTGTGAAACACTGCATTTGTTTTACTCTGCTGAATGTCACCTTTGCCAGTGGTCCTTGATGCACTTGCTGCTTTAGCTGTTTTAAGGTGGCACAAAGTCTGCATTAGGAGGTTAGAGGTGTGGTGGCAGGTTCAATTAAGGGTTTATCATGCAGGAAGCTTTGGTTAGTGCCCTGTTTGGACCTTTGTGTTTTGCACTTAGTTTTTTTTTTTTTTTTTTACCTTTTGCTTTATGTGCTCTCTTTTACTTGCTGCTTAGTTAAGGGGCTACAAACTGCTTGGTCAGTTTTAGGAAAAGATGATTTAGGCTAAACAACAGTAACCCTGCATGCTGAGAAAATGAGGAAAATATGATGCCACGAGCATCCATATGTGACTAGCTGGAAGTTACCTATCGGTATCACTGCCGCTGTTGCACACTGACATCAAAGGACACCTTGTACTTACACTTGGCTTTGACAGCACCACAGAAATGCGAATGGACTAGATAATATCTGCCTATTAATTTATGTCTTCACATAATTTTAGACTTCCAAAGCCAGAAAAAAGCATACATTATACTTCTCTTTAAATTAATCTTGAACAGTGGCGTTCTGTGAAATCAAAATTACTCTTTAGCTTTATATCACACACGCTGTGTTAGATAATGTATGCAAAAGCACAATGAACAGTGAACATTTATAAAATGTAACAAGGTATCAATGTCCAGGTATGCCTAAACATGTATTAGGTTTCAATCTTCTGTTTGCACCCCCGTTTTAAAAGCAGAGACCATGAGAGTCTTTCCTGCATACAGTGAAAAAGGATAAGGGAGGTAGCTGTCAGTTTCAGCTCTCTAAGCTGATAATTAAAAAGATATACTAGACTAGATGGCACTTTCTTTGCAGTTTAAAATTCTTTGTACCATGTTGTTTAAACCAATTAAAATTATGAAAGAGAAAGCAAAGTCAAACTTTCTGTGTAACTTCCACAAACAGGCAGAAATCCAATATCAAAGCAGGGAGACCAAATCTGATTAAATCTAACTAAACAAAGCTTAAGATGCTTCATTTTATATAATCTCGCCAAGAGATATCTCTATCCCAGCTCTCTAAGATATTTGGCTCTCAGCCGCAAAGATCATCTAGCAGAAGGAGGATTTAGCGGAAGTCCAATCTTCAAGTCACTTTGGTGGATTACAAAACATTTTAGTAAGTAAATTACTGTTTATCAGACATGAATGCACAGAAATATGCACATCTCTTTGCAGCTTATAACTGACAAACTGTTCCCTTGAACTCGTGCTTGCAGTGGCTCACTGAAACAAATGTAAAAAACTGAATGTATTATTTGTGTTCATGTACTCCCTGGAGCCACTGGTAGAGCTTATGTTTACATGCATGCTGCTGGGTCTGCAAGTTGAAATAAAGGTTACATTTCCTATTGTGTCACATTCAGCATCAATGTTATGGAGTGGATAAGAATTAGACAGTATGAATAATCTCACCTGACATCACTGTTCCACTCCACTGCTGGCCGTTATGTTAAACGAATTTGTTTTGTCCTGCAGCGAGAACACAGAACGGCTTTAAAACCCAGTAATCGTGAACGTTAAGCTCTGTTATTGTTTTACATTTTCAACGTCACAGAGGTGTGTGCCTATATGTTCTTTTAAATTATATGCTCTGCTTGTCCTGTGATTCTCAGAGGTGTGTCACAGTCCGCTGGTGTCCAACCTGCCGCCATCATCCTTCAGAAGCTCCTCACAGTTATCCAGCAGCCACGGACCCGGCTTTGCCAAGCTGAACCGGAGAGAAGGTAGGTGATGTAATTACTGCATTGGCTGAAATGTTTTTTGATCAATTAATCAAACTCCTTTAGCTTTCCACAATGATTCCTCTGGGTGTTGTGCTTAATGCACAAGGTAGGCATTACTTTTCATATTAACACTTAATCAAACAAGACCGTGAAACCGTGTGATAATATGAAAGACTCTGCAGGTTGTACTTACCTGTTTTGTTTCAGCAACCCATACACAAGTCTCACTTTAAAGAGGGAGCAAATCTAAAAGGAGCTGTAAATGCGAAGCAAGCTAAAGTAAAGTCCAGTGTTTCTCTATAGCACAATTTCACAGACGCTGTATATTAAAGGTAAAGATTCTCCCTGACACCTACAAAGTGAACCCCAACGATCTGAAGTCCCTCTGCGGACAAGCATGCGTTGATGCTGGAGAGGAAAAGACCTCTGGAATAACCGGGCTCAAGGTGGAGCAGCCATCTGCCTCTCACAGATTGAGGGGGGAGAGATAACACAAAAAACAAGCCAAACAACACACAAACTACAGGACAGAGTAGACAACATGCAGTAGTGGCAGATACTGCATGAAGTGTATGAAAGAGGGCAGGGGTGGAAAGTCTCCCAGGAGTCTGAGTCTACAGCAGCATTATTAAGAGCTGATTCAGTATGGCCTGATCCAGCCCTAACTATAAGCTTCATCAAAAAGTTTTAAATGCAATTTTAAAAGCAGAGAGGGTGTCTACCTCCAGAACCCAAACTAGGAACTGGAAGGGTAGCCCGACAGCCAAAGGTTCTATCATATGTTTTACTTTCAGGAACTATAAACTGCAAATAAACATGCAGTCTGAGAGTGAAGTGCTCTATTGGATTAATATGGTACTTCAAGAGTTTGTATATGAGGAGTAGGGCTTTATATTAAATTTGGGATTAACAGAGAGCTATTGAAGAGAAGCTTATGGGAGAAATATGATCTGGTTTTCACATCCCCGCACTCTCACTGTAGTGTTTCAGATCAACTGAACGCTTTTCAGGAAGCTTTTAGACCATCCTGGAGCTGGAAGTAAGAAACGCATTGACCAGAACCCAGCAGGCAGAAAAGAGACCCAAATGCAACAGAGAACAAAAGTATAAGAAAAAAAAAGATTTAGCTAGAGTATAGAAGTCCATCAAAAGTCCAAAAAAAACAGATCCCCCCCCCCGAGCTGGTGTTTAATTCTTCAAAAGAAACTAAATTTCGTGCATGTCCCCCTCTTTTTGTAGAAGTATTTAAGGTCTTTCAAATGTGTCCAGTCTGTTCCTTCACTGGTCTAATATAAAAAGAATCCTGTGCTTGCAAGACCTGTAAAATAGAAGGTCTGATCCTTTTAAATAGAATCAGCGGACTCATACAGCCTTCTCCTGTTGGGGTAAAGATGTTGCATATTACCTAACACTAATAATAATCAAATACACATTTGAATGTTCCTGACACCTTTTCATATTTCTGACTCCCTACCAGAACCCTACAATGAATAGAGTGGATTTATTTATTTATTTACTTATTCATACTACTCTCTTTTCTAGCTTAAAAAATACGATTATGTTTGCCAGAATTGAGAACTGGATACAAAATGTAACCAGCTATGGAAATTCTTTCTAATCCACCTAAGTCCCAACTTAGAAATTGTCCTTTCCACTTTATCCTCTTCACATGTGCAGATTTTAGTGTGGATGTAGACATACACACCTCTGTGCTTCTTGAATTCATAATGTCATCTGATGATGTCATACTTCACCTGTGCACCTGAGTAAATTTCCTTAACATACCCCGGTGGTAGCTGCCTTTAAACCAGATTTATGCTCTTCAGAACCCCAGGATCCCGACATCTCATACCGATACACTGACATGATGTTGCTTTAGATTGAGTTAAATTAAAAATGTTTCATGACATCACTTACTTATACTTATAATCTCAGAGAGACTGGATGTAATTGCTCAAAGGAAACAGGCACACCGTCAGGTTGGTGATGTACATAAGCCACAATGCTACAATCCTATAACTATTCCATCTTTCCCTCAGCTATACTCACAAGTATTCACATACAAAATTTAGAAGTTTAACATCAATAAATTATTGCTGCATCATTGTCTCTTTTTTCCCCTTCATATTCTTTTTCACTCTCCCGTGTTTTCCCTGAGCAGGTAAAATAAGATGTAGCGGGAAGCTCTCCTTTATTTCTGTTCTGATGTTGCAGCAGCACTTCTCATGGCACAGCACGCAACACCAAAGACAGGAATCAGCTGGAGTCGCATCAACTGGCACCTCACAATTTGACTGATAGGCAAAAAGAATATTTTGCAAATGTGTTTGAAGATAAAGGACAACAGCTCAATGTGCTAATACAGGGCCTGTGTGGAACAACACACATCACCTTTTGGTTGGTTTACACTCAAACCAGAGATATGAATCAAAAAAGTGATGTCTTTGTCTTTGAGACAACTCAGGATGTGAATGATTTTCACCACCTAAAAGACAGCAGGAAGTGCAGCCTGCAGGTTGCTGTTTCCTCGGTGTGTTTGATGGCAGAAGCTGTGAGCAAACACACCCGCTGTGTTTCTTCACTCCTGTCAACCTTTTTTATTTGTTTAGGGATCTGAGTTTGATCTGCGTAACAGAAGATCTGTTGCTTCTGAGGGAACATTAAATACATCTGAACAACATCAGTTAGTCCCCCCCCCGCCCTTTTTTTTTCTTTTTGCACAGCTGCAAAAAATATCAGCAAAGAGATGAAGATGGAATAAAACAAGACGGAAAGTGAAGCTGAAGACGTGCATCCGATTCGTGCAAAGAAGAAACTAAAAATGCTAAATGACAACATTTTTTACTCATACTCTGTCAGCA
This sequence comes from Pterophyllum scalare, assembly GCA_024447675.2. Lineage (NCBI taxonomy): Eukaryota > Metazoa > Chordata > Actinopteri > Cichliformes > Cichlidae > Pterophyllum > Pterophyllum scalare. The sequence goes on from JAMQGT020014487.1 coordinate 68,228, forward strand.
TATTCACAAGGGGTCACCACAGCAGGTAGCTCCACATATTTAGCAGACTTTTACACTGGATACACTTCATGATGCAACCCCCAAGAGACTTGTAGCTCCTCCTGAGATTAAACCAGGAATCGTTCACTTCTTAAGTAAATACATAAACCACTACACCCTGGGGCAAATATGGGCCTTAGTCAGATCAATTGGCATATTTACATGCCACTGTGCACACAAGGATACAGCCGATTTGTATGCAAGGTGTACAATCTGTATTAAGCACGAGACAATCTAGAGCTTGTGCCAGCAAGCCTTCTGAGATGAGCGCTCTGACTGTTTCCCGATACAAAATCTTGCAAACTCTACTGTTTAGTATCAGGGAGGGTTTAGCTTATTAGCACTTGTAATGCTTTAATCACTCATCTCTTGCGCGAACACCTTGCATTGTTAAGGCTACAAAGCCCTATTAGTTTTCTGTCATACATTTTACGCGAGTAAGAGTCTGACGCCGAATTGCTATGGATTCCTTAATGGAGCTCATTCTGTTTTGAAAGGCTTAACACAAAATTTAGAAAGAATCCACAATTTACCAAAATGCTAAATTGATTTAATAATCAGAGCTGCTTTTATTTTAAAATCCCAACCAGTCTCCAAAGAAATCAGTGAATAAATTAGCGGCTCTTGTTCGCTTACGTCTCCTTCCGCTGCAGCGAACGCTCCTCACACAGTCGTTCTCTAAGGAGACGCTTTATTCAAAGTTAATTTAGCAGCAAAATGAGCAGACTCATATGGAACAACACACATATCTGCTTAAGAGAAATGCCAAGCTCATTTAGCCTCCTCCAAGCACTCTGCAGCTGTCTTGTTGCACCGTTAACCAGTGCATCAACCCGTGAACAAGTATTGTTAGGTATGTAAATGTTGCTGGTCTTTTTTTTAACTTCACGGAGGCTTCATTTAAACAGCTGGGGATTGTTTGACAAATAAACTGGCACTGCCAGCTGTTGGATTTTAAAATTTCTGACTTCTTTCAATTGGACATATAATTTTTTGGAAAAGATGAGCTGGAGGAAATATGGCCTCATTTCCCCACAAAAACCCACTGCTACAGGAATAAATATTATAATCACAAAAACTGTTTTAGCATTTAGAAAATGCCACTGCTTAACCTATTCAGTCTTGTAATTCTGTGCAAATTGCAGGCTAATCAAGAGTACATAAATTAAATGACGGTAAACGTGGGGGTGCACGGCAAACAGAGGTTGATGCTTTCTCATCCAAGAAGAAGCAACGCCTATATTAGCTCATCGTAGGTCATAAACTGTGAACTCAGAAGCAATGAAGTAATGCTCGCTGTCGTTTTCATCCAAATAACACCCCTGTGGAATAATGCTAACAGCCATCGGCCATTATATCAGTTCCCATCATGATATCAGTGCTTTTTTTTTTCTTTTTGGACACCGGCAAAAGTACAACTGTCGCAAATATTAAACCAAACTGCCACGGCCCTGGGTTCTTTCGTTTTTATTGAATTTTGATTCCTATTTAGATTTCATTGTTATTTATTTTTTGCATTTATTTCCCTCTTCCATTTTCATTTCCCAAGTAGCACATCCTCGACTCCCCTCCTCATGTCTTTGTCCCTCGCAGCAGAGGTACGAGCAGAGCAGGTGAGCAAGACAGTCGCCTCAAGGCGCTTTGTATTGTGGGTAAAGACCCCACAGTAATACAGAGATGCACACTGCATCATAAATAGTTTCGCTTATTGCCCAATAAGCAAAACTATTTATG
>JAMQGT020014487.1:75000-145006 GCA_024447675.2 Pterophyllum scalare
ATAGGGGTGAGTTTGCTGTAATAAATCAGAAGCAAACCTGAGTCATCAGTGTTGGAGGACAGTGAGGCTGAAGTGTGGCTCAAGACAACCAGCAGAGACAATGTAGGCTCTCACAGACGGAGGGATGGATGGTGTAACAACAATATCCTCACACTTTATATTCTGCGGGAGCATTAAAAAAAAAAATCAGGATTATATTTTGTTTATCTAATATATTTCTTAAAGAAATATTGGTGAAATCAAGTTTGCACTTATGCAGAAATCAGGAGAAGGTGACCCCCCCCCCCCCCATCCATTACCTTCTGCTTATCTGAAGTGGCGTTGCAGTGGCAACAGGCTAAGACCAGCTGGACACACAAGGCTCTGCAAGATAAGTTAGCTAATGTTAAACATCAAGGCAAACAAAAGAAATAATGTGATGCTAGTGGAAGTTACATTATTGAAGTGCCTCTACCCCACAGTTGAGGCTAGACTCGTGGTATTTAATTATTTAGCATTTAATTTTTATTGGCTCCACTCACCACTTTCTTGCTTTTTTCTCTCCTCCTCTTCCTATTTTTTCTCCTCTTTCTTTATTCACTCCTAGAAGGATAACGCCTCTACATTTTTGTCTCGTGGCTTTTTTTTTTTGTTGTTGCACTTGCAGCTGAGGAGAGTGGAGTCGGGTGCAGCCCCCTTAGGGAGGTCAGGCGTCTCCTACTGTCACTGCAAATGTTGCACATGGCCACTGCTGCAGTTTAAAGTTTATCAGCCCCCTGGGGCTTCCCACTGGCCTGGGGCCCCAAGCAATTGCCAGCCTTGCCTGGTGGCAAACGACGCCTCTGGGTACATACGAGGCATCCTAATTAAATGCCTGAATCATCTCAGCTGGCTTCTTTTGACCTCCGACACACAGGCACTGGATAGGTTGCCCTAAAGCAGAAAAAATAATATCAATATGCTGCCCTGTAGGCCCATCACCCACCAGGACAGGCTCTGCAGTCAGGAGGAATGTGGGAAAATCCGCAGGCAAAAGTGGAGGCCTGGGATTGTTGACACCCTGCACTGCAGGCTGTTTTTTGGGGGGAGTGGAATGTTGAAAGAAGTTGCTAATGGAAAATATCATTTTTTTTAAAACGTTTTTTTTTTTCTCAAAAAAGAATATGCAGCTATACCCACCCCATTCTGAACTATACACTTTCACATACTTTACAATTAAATTGATGCTCTGGTTATTTATGCATATGTGCATAAATAGGAAAGCACTGCCACTACAGTGCACAGAGCTTACGCATCATGTCAGAGACAAGGTGCTCAGTGACCTGACCAGATTCAGGAGGACCTACTCTAATAATCCCCCTGCAGCATCAATCTAAGCTATGGTACTATCTCCTCATTGGTCGACAAATAGCTGATCTTATTTTGTCTGTTCAGCTGGTGGAGTTGAAGCTTGAGTGGTGTCAAAGTCTTATATATGTTGATTTTTCCTTTCAGCATTGTTCCATCTCATTTTTTAAAAAAAAATTATACACCAATGCTTCCATCTCAGTCAAGAACAGAAACATTTTATATTTCCAGTTTTTCGTCTAAAAGTTTTTGGGTTTTTTTAAATCAAATGCCTAGAAACATGTCACAGGAAACAAAACAGTGCCATGGCTGTGAAATTGAAGCGGCTAAATGAAATTCAGCTATTGTTACTTTCTTTTTCAAACTTGTGTTATTTTCTCCTGTAACTTCTGGTGTCTTTTTTGGAAAAACTCTGTGACAGGTTGGCGACCTGTCCAGGGTGTACCCTGCCTCTCGCCCTATGGCAGCTGGGATAGGCACCAAAATAATTAGCATCGCAGTTTCTGATAATTTTCTCCATGTTCTGTGTTTACCACACCTAGCAGGTAATGTAGCCAAATTTACCTTGCAGCAGCTGATTTAGGAAGAAAAGCGTTTTCTTTGCTGAATAGCTCTATTTCAAAGATTAGGAGAGTTAAGACTTTCACAGCAAGAGTAAAACTAATGTCAGCTTAATACTCCTTCTGAGGGAGAATAAAGACTTCACACAGCTTAAAAGCTTGTTGATTTCACACATAGCATAAGTCGGCATAAATCTGTAGCATGTCTCAGAAGTCCTTCCAAAGCTCTGCATATTAGTCAGCCTAGTTTATCACGGCTTTCAGGGTACAGAGTCGACTGCTGAGCAGCTTCATCAGTCACAATTCCTCCAGGGCCTCTTTTGCCTTTAAGCTTAGAGGACAGAGTTTGTGAGTCTGAGTGAAGCGCTCATTCTCTAATTTTCACTCTCATCTTCTCCTCTTTCATGCTTCACATCAGCTGCAAAGGTATAAAAGAGCAGATGGTGTTGGGAATATATACTCCGCTAATCAAGAACTGCAAGATCCTTAAGTGTTAATAGAAGTAAATTCACTGGATTTGAATAACATCTCCCTATAGGACACTCGAAGACGTAAAATCTATTCATGCAGCATGTTTTGTTATGTTTAGTATGTCATCAAGACGTGTAACATTTTTCTATCAACGTCAGTGGAGCTTTGAAGTTTAAAGTGAGAGAAATGTGTTCTGGTCCACTCTCTCTCTCTCTCCTGGATGTCCCATGTCTGCTGTGTTCAGCAGGGGTTAAAGTGGGCACAACACCCAGCGCCTTCAATTAAAGAGCAAATTAGTTACTTTTTTGTGTGCTGCAGCTGACGGCATGAAGATACTTGCTCAGTATTAAGAAGATAATAACATCCCATAGCCCGCTCACATCTTAATATGCAAATGCATGGTGAAATTCACAGTGGTGCACTATGTTGGAGTGGTGCACAGCTGGCTGTGGTGTTCATGGTCATTGTTAGGGAGTACATCAAAGGTAGCAGACAGCAGTTTATATTTAAGGAGATGATGCCCATTAGATTCACTGAATTCTACATTTTATACTTTATGTAACCATATATGGATGAGAGAGGGCTAAGTTAATGACCAACACTTTCAGGTTGGTTAGAGAGAGCCTTCCACAAAGACTGCACAAACACTAAATAAAACACAAAGGAAATAGCACTTTTACTCACCTAAACAGTTCTTCCCACAGTAAGACAAACTATTTAAATTTTTGTTACTTGCTTTAAAAATGCACCAACAAGTTTGAATTAGAGCTCTCGCCACACTCTCCACACCTTCCTGTCACAGCCTAGCAGGGACTGAACGGCTTGTTCAAATGCTTTTTAGCTGGGCAGATAGCCTCCATGTGAAGGACATTGCTCACTAAGTCATCCTTTATTTTTTAACATAGAGGAAATTTTGCTATTTAGGCTGAGTTTACAGTATTTGCATATTAATTAAAAATAATGATCAGAGTTGATACACAAAGTAAACTTTCAAGTGAAACACTTTAAATGAAAGGGACCGAGAGAAAAAACGCAGAAGCACCTGTAATTTAGGGAAAACCTGGTCCTAAGATTTACAATGGAGCTTTACTTATTAAAATTTTTTTTATTTATGTCCCTGTTGGGAGTTAGAAAGGAGACGAAAAGGAAAACAGCTAACTAAAAGATTAAAACATACATAGACGTTTATAAGAATTTTGATGCATCACATCCAAGTTGAAGCAGGAAAAAGGTAAAACAAAACACAGACAGGCTGTGTTAGGATTGCAGAGGTTAATAAATGTTATTCTCCACGGACCAAGTGTTTACCAAAGCATTTAACACACATAAAACTACAACCACTGCTTCACAAATCTAATTTTCTACCTGATTGAGAAACCGTTCACCAGGAACGTGGCCGTATCTCAACAATATTCCCTCCATTAGGAGAAAAATCAAACACATCACTTCTCACAGACACCTTGGGGATAGTAGTTCAGCTTCAATGAAAAGATGAAATGTTCACTTTCCGTAAGAAGTCCCACTACAATAAATGTCCCGAGGGGGACATTTCAGTTATCTGTGTCGTGTCTCACAACCAAAAGATGAGCTGACTGATGCATGAATGCAAATCCACAAATCCAGCTAATTGTGATTTCATGCTGGGTTTTTTTTTTTCTTTTTTTTTTTTTTAGGCATTTGCAGGTAACAGTAATGCAGACAGTGTGGTTCAGCACAAGCTCCAGCACCAAGTAATCGCTCGCTACGTCCGCCTGATTCCTCTGGACTGGAATCCAAATGGTCGGATCGGACTCAGACTGGAGACCTACGGATGTCCTTACAGTCAGTTTAACTTTTTCAGTACTTGTTTCCTCACATGTGACAGTAAATTAGCCACTCACTTTTGTTTTTTTTTAATCATGAAAAGGGATATAACATTTTATATTTATATCCCCATTCAAGTCACTTTGAAGCATTTTTTTCTCGTTAAAGCGCCAAACAGGCATTTACAGGAGCAGCTTGGCCGTGGAAACCCATGACACGAAGCTCCCGGCAGACAGTTTTTGTGCTGATGTTAATGCCAAAGTTTGGAACTCAGGTCTGGAGGTTTTGGAGTCAGTGTTTATGTGGTGTGTCACTTTGTGGCTGTGTTTCTGTGGTTCATAATCACTTCCACTTTATATTAATTGTAATACCGCTTATAGCTGATCATGGAATATCTAAGAGGGAAGAAACCTCATGAAGGGACTCGTTGCAACAGTAGCAACCCAAAGGCATGGATGGGTACTTGATTTTATACAAATGTGGCAAAGATTAAAAGCTGTGGCCCGATATTTTATCTCTTTAGTGTATCTTAAGGACACCCTGAGGGAATTTCTTAAAATCCGGCACAAACATTCACTTGGACTCAAAGATACATCTAATACGACTTTGTTAAGAAAGCGTAAGGTCACTGTGACCTCTAGTCTGTGCATTATTGTGAAGACATCTCATCTCTGTAATCCATGAATATAACGTCATTACATTTGGCACAAATGTCCACTTGACCTCAGGGATGAACTAGTTAAAATTTGGTTTTCAAAGGCCACTGTGACTTCACAAAATACAATAATTTTGTGAACATTTTTGTTCTTCAGAAGCACTTTCATTATCCAATGCCATAAGAATAAGAAATGTTTTTCACATTTATTGGTGACATGAATCTTAATCCCACCATAAACCTCTGATAACGGTACAGAACAGTCAGACAGCCTGACTAAAACGTGAAACTCTTCTCTGGCCTGCGATTCTACATGAAGAGCCTTACTTTCCAAATCAACTTCTTTCCAAATACCAAATAGTATGATAGTAATTATTAAGTCCTGTAACTTTTTTTCTCTGTTGGTTCATTTTCTTTTAAAGAGGGAAATATTTCATGGCAATTTTAAACTAAATTACAAAACACTAGTCAATAGTCCTTTTGATTTCCAACCCCAAAGGATTTTATCCTGTAGAATCTCATAAGAATTAAACCAAACAGATCATCATTTGATTCACCCTACATGAATGCATTTATAATAAAATATTAAAAGTTTAAATTAAAAATACCTATCTGTTTTTTTAATCATATATATATATGAATTAAGAATTTCAGTTAACTGAATTTAAAAAAAAAAAAATTCTAAATGAACTCTGCTCACAGTAACTTCACAGCCCACACCGTATAAAAGAAGATTTATGTAAAGCATATAATATTCCAGTCTTGGCAGACAATCCTTTAAACAGTTTTAAGGTAGATTTTTTTTTCTGGTGCTTCCTGCCTCTCTGTCAGTTGTAGAAGTTCACATGCACTGGATTCAATAACTGATGCGTCTCAGCTGACATTTCTAATTTGATGCTTCAATAGAGACACTGTAGGCCACTTTCAGTTTCAATAGAGACACTTTCAGCATTAGTGTGTAATTTTCTTCAGAGTGACACGAAAGCTGTGCTGTGGTCATTAATTTGCTTTGCATAGTTAGATAGTATTGTTCTGCAGAAATATTTGTAAGATGTGGGGCATATCAGAAGAGATTTGTACTTTTTAAATTAAATGTAAAGTGTTCTTTTTTTACTGAATTATTTGCACTTTACTGAACAACAAAACAAAACTAATAACTACACAAAGTAAAGTAAACTGAGAAGAAGAAGGCTCAATTCCTGTGAGTTCTTGTTGAACTGGTACCCACTGCCTCAGACTGGAAGGCTCAAGCATCAGTGATCAAATCCAGATCATCATCTGGCCTGTCTGTGGAACATCAGTGATATCAGTGGACTGAGGTGTTTGTGGAGGCCTCAGAGGATACTTAAAGATAACACTGACCTCAGCCAGAACCTGCGCCCTGCTGCTTCTGGAAAGCAGGTTTCCATAATTAAATCTTGAGTAATGTGCTTTTTTGTTTTCTTTCCTTTCCTTTTTTAAGACTCTGACGTGCTGAGTTTCAGTGGCCACAGCAGCCTTCGCTACAGATTGACTCCCAGGCCGAGGCAAATGTCCAGTGAAAGCATCAGTCTGAAGTTTAAAACCCTGAGGAACTCTGGGACACTCCTTCATGCAGAGGGACAGAACGGGCACAGCCTCACCTTGGAGTTAGAAAAAGGAAAACTTCAGCTGCTCATCAGAAAAGGTACAATCTGAGGTTTTTAAACATGCAGTGGAGCAACTGCCTAAAACAACGCTGTGGTTTCTGATTGGTCAGACACCAGTGCTGCTGGTTTTCTGAACAAACTAGAACTTTCCTAACAAACATTTTGGTGATGTTTAGTCACAAAAATGAAAGTTGTGTCAGTGTCAAAGGCGCAGCATTTTCTGGTGGATGTATTTCTTGAATGTTGTTTGGACTTTGTTCTTGCACAGGTAGGTTTGTGTATGACCATAATTTTACACCATCCTGTTAACTATTAGATAAAACAAGCTAATAATGCGCACGAGATTAAGAAAAACACGAAAAGAGATTTCACCAGAACAAAAACCTCTGTTTGAAAGTCAGTGCTTCTCCCAGCGAGCTAACTGATGGATACAAAGTCAGAAACGTAACAGAGAAAAGTTCATCATCCTACAAATTGGAATTTACACATACATAGAAATATGTAAATTGCATAACTATGTTGTTTATAGTAATATTTTGTGTACTCACAGTCATTTACTAACAAAAGTAGCAGATAATCGAATGTGAGTGGGGCAAAAGGCCATCTATTTGCTTTGTTCAGTGCATTAATGTGAACAATATTTTTTCTTTGCAGTCTGGAAATGAAATACATTGCATGATTCAGTAGTTTGTAGAACCACCTTTAGCAGCATTAACTTGAAGTAAACATTTACTGTTTGACTTTATCAGTGTCTCACATCACTGTGGAGGAATTTTGGCCAACTCTTCTTTACTACGTTGCTTCAGTTCATGGGTGTTCGTTTACATACGCCTCTCTTAAGGTCACACCACAACATTTCAGTCAGGTTGAGGTCTGGACTTTGACTGGGCCACTGAAACACCTTGTTTCTTTTTATTTTCAGTCATTCTGTTGCAGACTTTCTGCTGTGTTTGGAATATTGACCTGCTGCATGACCCAGTTTGGTCCAAGTTTTACGCTCCTCTCCAAAAGTATCGGAGCAGTGAGGCCAATGCCTTTATTTTTACAGTAGACTGAAAACATTTGAGTTTGGCATTTAAAGATGAATATGAGCCAAAAGATCAACATCTCAGTTTTTATTTCCAGGAATTTAAATCTGGGTCTGATACACAATTCAGAATATTGCACCTTTTGTCCGAACCCACACATTTTTCTTGTGAGCAAAATTACTGAAACATGTGACTGACAGGTGTGTTTTGTTCCCAGGTGTGTCCTGTTATATTAATTATTCAAACAATAAATAGTGCTGAATGTCTACGCTCAGTTTTAGATTTGGGTTTTGCCTGTACAGACTGTGTATTTATTGTTAAACATCTTCAATATGAAAACAAGAGAGCTGACTATGAGCTGAGAGAAGATGGAAATTAATCAGAGCCATTGCACAAACATTGGCCATAACCAGTAAAAGTTCGGAACGTCCTGAAGACGAAGGTCGTCACACTGGTGTTCTAAGTAACAGATGTTTAACAGGTAGACCAAGGAAATGATGACAGAAACATTATAAGTGCTGTGAAGAAAGACCCTAAAACAGCTGTTAGTGAAATCAGCAATAATCTACTGCTAACAGAAGACTTCATAAAACATAAGTACAGAGGCTTCACCAGAAGATGCAACGAGCAGGAAGAACAGGAAGGCCAGTAAGTAAATTTAGAGACTAGTCTCAGAAATTTGGAGACAAGGTTTAATGGACTGATGAGACAAAGATTAACCATTACCAAGGCGATGGACAGGCTAATGTTCGGAGAAAGAAAGGATCTGCCCATAATCCCAAACATGCTGAGCTCATCTGTGAAACACAGTGGATGTAATGTCACGGTTTGGACGTGCATGGCTTCTTCTGGAATGGGCTCATTAATCTTCATTGATGATGTCATGCACAATGGCAGCAGTACAGTGAACTCAGAAGTCTACAAAAATACTTTGTCTGTCCATTTAAAGAAATATGCAACCAAACTGATTGGGACATCCTTCATCACGCAACAAGATCCCAAAACATGCTGCCAAGACTATGAAGGAGTTTATCAGGGGCAGGAAGTGGAAGCTTTTAGGCTAGCCTAGGCCATCTCCAAACTTAAACCCTATAGAGCATTTTACCTGCTAAAGAAGAGACTGAAGGCAGTAACCCCCCAAAATAAACAACAACTAGAAGGGGCTGTGGTGAAAGCCTGGAAAAGCATCGCAAAAGAAGATTGCAAAAGTTTAGTGATGTCATTGGGTCACAGGCTTGATGCAGTTATTGAAAGCAAAGGATTTGCAACTAAATATTAAGACTTGCTCACTTTATTTTAAGTTTATCTGTTCCAGTACTTTTGCTAGGATGAAAAATGTGTGGGTTCAGACAAAAGATGCTATCTTCTGAATTGTGTATCAGATCCAGATGTAAATTCCTGGAAATAAAAGCTGAGATGTTGATCTTTTGGCTCATATTCATCTTCTAATGTCAAACCCAAATGTTTTCAGTCTACAGCAGAAATAAAGAGTTTAGCCTCAGTTCCAATACTTTTGGAGGGGAGTCAGACAGATGGCCTGTTTTTTGACTCTACTTGGGTATACAGAGGGGTTTATGGTCCATTTAATGACTGAAAGATTGTCCTGTGGGTGCAAAACAAGCCCAAATCATCACCCCTCCACCACCGTGCTTCACAATTGCTATGATGTCTGCTGATATGGTGTGTTTGGTTTTATCCAAATGTGGTGCTGTACATTATGGCCAAAGATCTCCACTTTGGTTTTATCTGTCCAAAGGGGTGTTGTTGTTGTTGTTTGTTCAGATGCAACTTTGTAAACCTAAACTGTGTTTCTATGTTCCTTTTTTTTTTTTTTTTTAGAGAGAGAAGAGGCCATCTTTTGGTAACCGTTCCAAACAAGCCATACTTGTTCAGTCTTCTAATTGTGCTGTCATGAACTTTAACATTTAACATGTTAGCATGTAGCTGTTGGGATTTTCACAGTTTCTCTGAGCATTGCATGGTCTGAGGTTTGGGATGAATTTGCTGGGGCTTCCACTCCTGGGAAGATTGATCAGCAAACTGCCAGAACCTCTGTTTTTATAGAGGTGTTCACACCTGATCACTTAATCAAGTGCTTCTGGCTGCTACTTACCCTCTTAATTTCTGTGGAAGCAAAATGCTTTTCACAAGGAAAACTATGCGAAAACTTTCTTTTCCAGGACTTTTTTGGGGTTTTTTGCCATCAAACTTCGGTTTAAACAACTTTGCTGGGTTACTACGTAATACTAAAAATGTTTAAATATAGAATTTTTACAGAAAACACCAAGAAAGAACCAATTGCCACAAGCTGACCTGTTTAACGGTTTAACTTAATGGTTTTTCCTTTGGTTTGCAAACTTGCTATCATTATTAATGCTACCGCAGGGATTTTATGGTGGACAAGAGCACATTTAGCTATGGTTTATGCTTCTTCGGTTCATCACTGCAGGATGTGCTGAACTTACCATTACCACATATAGTGCAGTAATATTTCATATAAGATCTTCCGCTTCGCACGTTGTTGGTTTAATTAAATGTCTAACTTTTATTCTGCTGCTGTGGTTTGTTAAATTTATTTCACTAAAGATATTTATTTTGCTTTTTTGTGGATAAAATGAACATATTGTAGACTATCCTGTCTCAGTGTGTCATTGTAGGGATAGTCTTATTATTGTCACTCCCCAATCTCTTTGATAAATAAATATCTGTCTATATTCGACTGGCTAACTGATCTTTTAGGCATCGTTTCTCTCTGCTGTTTTACTTTTTGTCATTCCATTCCCTACTTCATTGGCTGCCATGGTTGGGTTCCTCGCTGCCCATTTACCCTCTGCTCTCACTTTCTTCTTCTGCCTTAATAGTTATGCATTTGTAATTTATCACCGCCCTTTGAATATGTCATTCCAGTTCCCTACTTGCCTTTCATTCTATGCTTTGTGCTGAAATGGAGTTATTTACCTTCCACTAACTGTGTGCTTCTTTGTCTTATTCCCTTTCACCCTTTTCCCACCTATTGTACTTGCCCCCTTCTTCATACGTATAATCAGCCTGAAGGCAATAGATTCAGGCAGCGTATACACATATCTTTGCACATCTATCCTGAATACAGTGCACTGGTTCATCGCTTAAATGTATAAATTTCTGTGAATTTTTAAAAAAAATTCCTGACCACAGGAGGTGCAGGGACGGAACACATTTCCAGCTGAAATACATTAGTTTCAAAGTCACGCTGACCCACGAGACCTGACTGAAATGTCTAATTTGCAGCTGTGCTAACACAAATTTCAGTGCCTGATTGTATTCCAGTGAACAAAAGAAAAAAAATCCTCATCATCATCCTCAATCACCAATATGTAGAAGGTTTTTAAAGAGCTGTGAAAATAGACTTTTTGGACATGCAAACTTGAATGTGTTCATTACCAATGGCCATGACAAAAATGTCACTTTTGGAATGGCAACATTACGGTTAATTATGCAGCATCATTCTTTTCTTTCTTGCTGCTATGCAGACATTGCACTTTGTCATGGGGGCAGTTGTTGTCAGAAGCAGCTCTCTGTGATTTGAGTTTGAATTTTGGCCTGAAGCAGATTTTGTTGCCGAATGTGTTTTCCCTTAAACATTAATGGATTTGGGTGCATGTTAGAGCTGATTCATGGAGATGTCATAAGAGCATATAAATAAACATCAGCGTCCATCCTAGGTTTGTCTGTTTGTTACAAGATGCTGAAGAGAATAAATGTAAAAAAAAACCCCAAAAAACATGAGGCTGTCGGAGATAATCAGTATAAAAAATTTCAAAAATCACGTTAGAGCTGACTGAGATGACAGAGCTTTATGAATACTGACCTCTTGATCATGACAGCCTTTGAATAGAGGGATTTTTTTTTTTTATTCCAACCTTCAGTTAATGTGAAAAAGTGACAGGGCATTTTTCAAAATACTTCACAGGTAAAGAGAAGAAAGGGCAGACTAGCTTAACTTTGACACATGCTTGAAACAAGTATTTCTGGATGTCCCTCTTTTTTTGCACATTTTCGCAGGACTGCGTGCAGAGAGTTGACTGTGTGGTGTCAGATAAGTTTTGTAGTTTTATTCACTCAGTGAAATTCTCTGTGATAATTTGACCCTTTATCATTCTGAGCCATTTTGCCCTTCTTCCAAAGTTTAACTTTCCAAATTACAACGAAGTTAATAACTTACTGATTTGCACCTCTGCCAGCGTCAGATTGAGAGTTTTGTTTGCCCGTCTTCATGTAGCAGCCTTCAGCAGTACTTAACTGAAGACGCTTAGCTCTGGAGCCATCCTAACTGTTTGAATAAATTCACTGGCTGATTAAAATCCATGTGTTCTTTCCAGAAGCAACCCTTTTCATGGTTGCTATACATTCTTCAAATTTTCAGATTATAGTTCTCAGGGTCATACCTATTTAAGCTTGTAATTAAGCTCAGTTTTCTTTTCTTTTCTTTTTTTTTTGGCTTTTGATTATTTAGTGAAGGTAAATCTGCCGGCAGTCATTTTTCACTGACTTTGTGCCCTCTGGTCAAGCTTTTGTTAGATCAAGAATAAAGTCAGAGCTGCTTAAAAATGCAGCACCTTTCTCTTATAAAACAAAAAAGCAGCCTGTCGGGTTATAAAGCATATGTGTACAGCACCAGTCAAAAGTCTGGACACAGTCAACGTTTTTTTCAGAAGATACAAAACAGTGCTCCAAAAGGGACCCTTCATGCCCCCCCAAAATAGTGAGGGCTCACAGTATGACAGTTTACCACAGCATACATATCGAGTTGCTGCACAGCGGCTTGCTGAAGTGTGACTGCTTTACTGCACAAAGAAAGAGCATGCAGTTCATTTACTGTCGTAGGCACACATGACAAATCAAAATGACAAAATGAGGAGTCTAAAGTGGCACGTAGGAATGCCAAGTATGTCAGAAGTGACTGGTTTCATTTTATTCCTAACAAGCAAGTTGGGAATTGTACGCATTATTATCAGCATTCAGAGCTTTTTATAGCACATGATGAATTACTGCAGGTGTAAAATATTAAAATATTTCCTGTCATTTAGCCGCTGTTTTTCCGACCCTGCTTCTGGATGCAGGTGATGACTCACTCTGCCAGCTCAGCTGTCACAGTGAATGGTGGGCTGCATGTCATGTTCAATACTGTCTTACAATATTGGCTTACCTTGTTATTCTACTCTGCCTGTATTGACTCATACGAAGGTGTTGCAGGTTTACTCAGTCTTACAGGGTTGTAAATAAGCTGCTAAGCTTTCATCCAAGGAGTGACTTGCTCATGTCAGAAAGAGCCGACAGTGTTTAATTTTACAGCCCCACAGCTGAATTATTCTAGCGGCACGCAGGCTATGTTCGACTCACAATTACAAGCTGATTAGCTGTAAGCCCTGTGAGACTTCGATGGTCCTGCATCTGGAGCAGGCCCACATGTTTCTGGATTTAGTTACTATGTTTAGAAACTACTGACTGCTCACTGATCTTCTAGATGTGCAATTTTGCTCATTCTATCAACAAATTGGCCAATTTTGTTTGACAATTTGACAGCTCACATCAAGCAGTAGAATACTGGTATTGTAAATTCTTCCTTTCTTTTCTTGCTATCTTTCAGCTTCCTTTCTTTTTTTCTGTATTTCTTTCTTTGCTAGCCGTGCAAGCAGACAGGTAGGCGTCTTTAAAAGTCTTCAAGCACATAATGTTCGAGGAACTTTTCCTCCTGGAGCAGCAGTTGTTGTGAGCAGGTTTTTAGAAGTTGTTCGTTATGCTTGTGTTGACTGATTGCACACACTGTCTCAATCATTTAAGCTGAATAGAATAAAATGAAAATACTGAAACAATTACAGCAGTCTGTCATCTATCAGTGTCTCCCAACAAAATTGGATTTAGAGCTGCAGCAAAGCGCTGAAATGCAGAAGTAGACGGCAGATTATGAGGTGGTATTGCCCTGGGTAGCTGTCTGGAATGATTTAATACAAGAACCTGCACTGTAAAAATGAAAACAGCTTTGAGGAACCTTTAACAGTAAAAATAATTTTTTCTTTAAAAAAATCCATTTTTGAATTCTGAGGGCACACTAAAAAGTCAAATGATGTCATAATGGAAATTTTTCCAAAAGTCCAACAAACACTTAAAGAGCAAATATCCCTAAAAAGGATTTTCTGGACAGGAATAAAAAAAAAAGGATATTAACAATAAAGACTACTAGAATTCAAAACTTTTTGCTTATCTTTATGACCTGTTCTAATAATTATATGTACTATGTATTACTTTTCTAGTAAACAAAAAGCATATTTACATTCAATGTTGCTGAGGTCTAATAAATGTCCTAAATGCACCCCCCCCCCAAATAAAACATTTGGAAAACCAACTTTTTGCACATTTTGAAACCTGAATTGTTTAAATTCATGATTTTTTTCCTAAACAGCCTGCCAATATTGCTGCATTATTGATGTGTGCCTAGGTCCCTGTTTCCAGCTGTTTAACACTGGAATAATGTGAAACCATGGTATTAAGGTGTATTGCATCACCAGCGTGGAGGAGAGTAATGTGGACTCATGTGGCATGAGATGTCATGTTTGTTTTATTAATATTTAACTGAAAGCAGAATCCAGGATAGAAACTCCTGTTTCAGCAGGAATCCGCTGTAATGCTGTAACCCACCTGCTTCAAGGTTTGACATGCTCTGTGTTCAGAGATGATCTTCTGCATATCTTGGTTGCAACAAGTGGTTATTTGAGTTACTGTTACCTTCTTATAATTCAAAGCAGTCTGGCCATTCTCCTCTGACCTCTGGCATCAGCAAGGCATTTTCACCCAGAGGACTGCCGCTCACTGGATATTTTCTCTTTTTCGAACATCTCTGGAAACCCTACAGATGATCGTGTGAGAAAATCCCGGTTGATCAAAGTAGATTAAATAAAGACGTCATTCAAATCACCTTTCCCCCCCCCTCAAGTTGCTGCCATGTGATTGGATATTTGTGTTAACTAGCAGCTGAATGAGTGTATCTAATGAAGTGGCTCGTACGTGCATGTTTTACCCAAAGCGTGGCAGAAGTTATCAGTATAGAAAAAACTGTTGTCACTAGTCTCCACTTTCCCTCAATTTCCCTGTTTCACTCCATCTTTCTCTGGCGCAGACATCAGTCTGCTGATCAGTGATGACTACTTCCATCTCTTTCTCTGGTCCCTCCCTCTTTTGTGCCAACTATCTGTTTGACAGATCAATTGTGATTGATGACTGAACACAGTGAACTTGGCCCCAGTCTGTCTCGCTTTCTCGTACACGCACTCTTTCTTTCCCCACACAGACAAAGTAGTCTCCGTTCAAACAATATCTAATTCATATTTAATGACAGAGTGCATTTGGCTCCCCCATCCCTCAACAGAAGTGCTTCACTCTGCTGACACTTCGGGGAGTAGAGAGAATCAGCAGCATTTCACTGGCCATTTTTTTAAATGCCTGTCTACCTCTGTTTCTCTTTTTCTCTACCCCATTTAGGGTTAATTACTGTTTGTATTGCCATGTGCCTTTTCTGGTTCGGTCTCAAATGTAGACCTAGACTTGGTTTTGTTTCCAAGATATAATCCCCAGCAGAAAACTGTGACACTATGGCACCACTTCAGAGACATAGAAAACAGCGGGGAGTTCAAGTTGATGAGGAATTTGAAACTTTATTTCCAGAGAGGAGGAGGAGGAGGAGGAGAAGCAATAGTTCCTGCTGTGCTGTTAGAAATAAATATGTCAGAGTCAAATCCCTTCACTGCAGAAAACGTTTGGGGGAAAAAAGATTTGAAACACGGAAAAGATCCTGACAGCCTGCAGAAAGAAAAGGCAGAGAAATATAATATTTATCACCACCAGTAAAGAAAGAGGATAAAGATTTTAAGCGTCACGTTTTTATCTACTATTACTACATCATCATCATCATCTCAATCTTCCTCCCACACTCCAGGAAGAAGTTTGTCTCCTGACAGCCGGCACCTTGTGACTCTGGGCAGCCTGCTGGACGACCAGCACTGGCACCACGTTGCAGTGGAGCATCACAGCAATCACCTCAACCTCACCGTGGACAAAAGCACACAGCTGGTGCAGATCTCACCAAGATTCGCACACTGGGACCATGACCGGGTGTGTATGTGTGTGCAGGTTGGGAACTCATGAGCTGACAATGACAGAAAGTCGTCCACACTTTTACGTTTTAGTGTATTTTATT
Organism: Pterophyllum scalare; assembly: GCA_024447675.2. Taxonomy (NCBI): domain Eukaryota; kingdom Metazoa; phylum Chordata; class Actinopteri; order Cichliformes; family Cichlidae; genus Pterophyllum; species Pterophyllum scalare. The sequence continues at coordinate 90,702 of JAMQGT020014487.1, forward strand.
GCATCTGCTTGTTTGCACGCTGTGTCTCCTGTACAGATGATACTGGGAGCAGAGCAGAGCCTCAGCTCTCAGAGGTCATTCCATGGCTGTTTGGAAAACCCGGTTTACAATGGCCTGAACCTGGTAGACCTCGCTAAACAAAAAGACCAGCGGGTTACTGTGAAGGTAAGCTTGCTCACAGTTGTCCTATTCAAAAAATGTATTTTGTGTGTATGTTTCGCAATGTGTAGCAATAAGTCAACGGAGAAATATTCACTTATAAGTAAAAGTCTTCCATTAATAATAATTATTGGCAACTAAATAAATAAATTATTCTCAAAGGGATATATAATGTATGTATTAAAATGCATGTGAAAATTAAAGAATAAATTTAGTTTTAAGAACAAGGGTTATTTAACTAAACGATAGCTTAATCTTTCTCCGACCTAAAATTAAACTTAAATATTGCCTGTCAGGTGTCCATTATAATAAAAAAGACACCTCAGACAAACACCTAGTGAACTTAGATTCTCTTTTGCGATGGAGACTTGGATACAGGCTCGCAAAAGAGACCTGCATTTTCTCCCGTCCTGTGCTGCAACCTCAAGCTGGCTCCAGGTGAGGTCTCTGTAGCAGGTGTTTCCCAGTTGGCCTTTCTTTCTGTTCCCTTGGCTGCATGTCAGGGTGCTGATTGCTGTTAAGAGTTTGTTGTTGCTCATCGTATGCTGGATCTGTAGGATTTTCCTTATGCAGCCGATGATGATGGTACTTCATTAATGGTGATCTTTGAAATCCTCCATATTTCATAACTATACAGCAGCTCCGATTTCACACTGTAAGACTCAGGCTCGAGTTTGTTGCAACAGCAGTCTGGTGTTCCAGATGTTACTTAACCTGCGTGCCACTCCCACTTGGCTTCTTCATCGCTGTCGTTGGTTGGTGTGCAGCACTGAATGATGTTGAGTTTAATTTTCTTTTTTCAAGCTATGAAGGCTTCTGTGAGTATTCTTGGCCCAAGGGGCTCCCATCCTATAAGTGCTCTCTGTGCTGATCTTGAAAGCATGAGTGTCTCTCCTTCTGTGTGGGGAGCGTCTTCTTCTTTGTGTCCTGAATACAGCATCATCTCCCAACTTGTCCCAACAGAGTGATTTTATATTTCTGTCTTCTGGTTTATGCATATTGACTGCAGCATGGGAACATAGTTTAGTTCCTTTTCCCTGTTGTGTTTAGAAAGGAGGAACAAGCTCTTTGTGAGAAGAAGAGTTTGATTTTCTGTCTTTTTGAGGTGTTCAAATTCATTTTCTAGGATACTCTGCTGTTTACACAAACCTCCAAGTATGTATAATGTGTGATGATAGGTCTTAATGGGCAGAAAAGCAGCTGACTTTACCATCTATTAAAATGCCTACACACAAAATGTGTAGATACCATTTTAATGGATATTGAAATAAAAAAGTAACTAAACAAATATTTTCAGAAACAAATGTTTAAAGGACACTACAAATGCAATGCATAAGGGAATACAGTGGCATTTACATAGTACTGTTCAAGTCTTTACTAACCACTTTAAGCACTTAAGACTTCAAGCCACAACATATCTTATCACACATATTCACAGAGCACTTTACTCTGCCCTCTAAGCATTTTATTTAACTTGCATCCACATCTATAGCCAATTTACAATCACCAATTAACCTCAGATGCACGCCTTTGGACTATGGGAGGAATGTCTGTGTTTGTGCACATGAAAATGTGTGGCTTTTTTTTGGTCTTGTCTCAAGCTAATGTACAACAATACTGATCCTTTCAAGCTTTCACCCCTTCAGTCTGCATGACTCTATATTGCTTTAACTACCCCACAAAGAGCTTTTAGATTTGATCAAATGTCAGTGTGTTCTGTGCTGGACCGAGAATAGAAACCCAGTATTCCCGTTAGAGAACCTGGGAAAGAACGTATCACTGTTGCTGCCCCTGCGGTGGATTTACTGCAATTGCCACTTCTCAAAACTATAAGCCTGCTTCTCACTCTGTCTGTTTTTGGCTCTCCAAACTTCTGATCTCCAGTGTGACCTTAGAAAGCTTTTGGCTGACATTGGTCTTCACTAAGATCTGCCTGTGCTTATATTAAGCCTGGCTATAATCATTATGGTAATGCGCTTATGCTTTTTTAAGGAGACTTGCAGATGACATCTTTGTGTATCTGAGCGGCACCAGACAGCCTTGGAACTAATTCACATTCAGCCATTATTATTTTCTATACTCATTTCTCTCTCTTAATGTCTTTTCCTCTCTCCTTTTCTCCATCTGTCTCAGGGCAACGTGACCTTTTCATGTTCTGAACCCGTTTTTGTTGCCATGACGTTCTCCGGCCCCCAGAGCTTCCTTCAGTTACCAAGCAGAATAGATCCGTCTTCACCGGGCATCTCGGTGGGGCTTCAGTTTCGAACATGGAACAAGGCCGGGCTGCTCCTGACCTTTGAGCTCCCAAATCAAGAAGGCACAGTCTGGCTTTACCTGAGCAAAGCCAGGCCACATTTACAGATCCACAAGTCTGGCAGGGCACCACTGGAGCTGAGCACAGGTCAGCCTGACCTCTTCCTATCAATTTAAACTCTTTGTCAGGGCAGGTATCTCCATACCTGTCTGCACGTACTAACTGAACCAACTTAAAGTAAAAATATGAGAAAAAGGGGCTTAAAGTTACACATTTAGTGTCACAAATTTTTCAGAAAGTTAAGAAGCAAAAATGCGGAAATAAAATTTCTATCTTGAGCCCAAAGTGTCTAGAAGGCAGAGAGCTGATCTGTCATTCTGTGGATTTGGATTCAAATCCTTCTGCTGCCATCGATCTTTGTGAAGATTTCCTGAACACGACACTGAATCCTCACCGGCTCCAGAAGGACTGTTGTTTTTTAACAGCCAAACTAAACTGCATAGTCTCTTGTGTAAAGTTGGCTGACTGCACAAATATGAGAATAGCACAGGTGATTTTTAGGTGTACAGCCTCTTTCAAGTGTTATCCATGTGATACCCTTTGAACTATGATAGAGGACTGAACTGTGGAAAGTCAGACTTTCTTAAACTATGAACAGTGATTTATTCTGATCTGTCCCGTTTGTGCCTTGAGGCTGTTTGTTGTGATTTGGTGCTATATATAAAATTGAATTAGAAATTGAACTGAAATAAAAGAAAAAAATAGCCTAACATTGTCCAGAGTTCTCATGTTGCTGTAATAGCTGTAATATCCTATATACTAGTCAGTGTGTGTGTGTGTGTGTGTGTGTGTCCACCTCTTCAGGATCATCTCTGAATGATGGTCAGTGGCACTCTGTGGACCTGATCTCAGGACGAAGACATCTGACCATCACGGTGGATGGCGATGATGGAGCCACTGCTCACGCCAGTCCTTCATTTCTTATTACCACGGGAGGTCCAATTTTCTTTGGCGGTAAGTGAGAAATAAACAATAACGCGCATGCATTATTATTCATCTTTTTCTTAGCTGTCAATCAGTCCAATATGTATTCAGATTGGTATTCATTGTGGATGCCATGGTTTCTCTTGTGTTTTATTTAGTGATTGATGTGTTCTCCCCTGTGCAGGTTGTCCTGCTGAAAGAAACAGTCAGGAGTGTTTGAACCCCTTCAAAGTTTTCCAGGGCTGCATGCGTCTGCTGACTGTGGACAACAAGCCGGTGGACCTGATCAAGGTGCAGCAGAGGCAGATGGGAAACTACAGTCACCTGCAGATTGATATGTGTGGCATCATTGACAGGTCAGACCGAGGTGCACCATTTGTCACATTGATTTAAGTAAATGTTATGTGAGGGTATTGGGTATTGCTTTTGTCTTCATTTATCCAGGAAAAGAACATATTATTCTATGTTATACATGTTTGGTATTAACAGGCATTGTCAGAAAAGAGGATTCACTGGTGTTTAAATGTTTGATTTTGTTGTCACGCTTCCTTTTGTAAACCTTCTTAATCTCCCTCTGAAGCCTTTTTGTGAAATGGGGTCGCATGAAGATTATTAAGCAGCAGTGAATTGGATGCAAAGGCAATATGGCATCAATGTTTCCCAAAATGTTCTTTGGCTAAGAAAACAATCCCATTTTTTGTTTTCTTATAGCATCATATGACGTGTAGCTTGTTTCTGATGCGACTGTTGTGAGGAAACTAAAACCAGGAGGCGCTGACATACACACTGAAGCAGTTAGTGTTCAGCAGAGAGCTGACGGAAACAAGGGCTGTGATGAAACTTGCTCATTGCTGCCCATTCATTACTGGGCCTCCAATGGTTATCTGCGAGGCTCCGCTCGGGTTCTGGTGCCTTGATTTGTTTTGACAGTATAAAATTTTGTAAGGACACCAGAGCCATATATGCATACATGCTGGGGGCTAAAATGCTGTACGCTGAAAAATCCTTTATTACCTTCTGACAGAATCGATATTTCAGGCATTTCCATATCATCAAATAGTCAAGAAAATGTGGCCACTAATATGTCTCTTTTCTCTTTCCATATGGCAGAAAATGTCAAGTCAAGCTCCACTGTGTGAGTTTAATGTTGTGCTGTGTGTGAGCAATAACACATTGCTCTCGGAACATGACATTAGACCTTTTTCCAAATCATTAGAGCCCACTAGGAAATGGCACACATATTACCCACAGAGCAGCTTTTGTTTCAATAAAATGTCAACTTGAAAAATTGATTTACAGTTCTACAACCCCTCACCTCCAACGCACAGCGCACTCTGCTGAAATAAGTGGCGCTTCACTGATCATATGTATACAAACTGTATCAGTGGACTCACTGTCTTGATTGTATAACTTATGGAAAAGAATACAAGATATGCACGCAGATAAGTGAGTCAACGAGGAAAAAAAACTACAATGCATATACTTAAAAGCATAAAGTGGTGGAGGAAATACAAAGTGCTGCCTCCATGCCAACGTACTTTGAGAAGAAAAGCAAAGAAATTGGCGTTAAAAAACAAACTTTACCATCTGACAGGCCTGCTGAGTAAGTCTTTTTCTTACAGCAAATTTCCCCCTGACTTAAAGATTAAAAATACATGCTGCCCTCCCCCCCTTCCCTCTCTGCAGTCACAATTTGCTGACCTCATTTCCCCTTCCAAATATATTTACTTACTCATTCACTGCGGAGCACTATTCATCCAACCTTCATTCCCTTTGTTGCTCGTTCCTCTTCTTCAATACACCCCTCAACCTTTTTTCCCATTTTCCTGGATTTCTCTTTTCTTTATATATATATATATATATATATATATATATATATATATATATATTCCATTCTTTTCTACCACTATTTTGGATGTTCCAGTTTGTTTCTTTGACCCCCTTTTACTGTTTTCCATGTTTTCCATGTTTTCCATCTCATTGACTGTGAAGGAAAAAATGTAAATTGGCAGCAGCACAGTCTTTGTTTTATGTAATTTTGATACAAATTCCTGTAAAAATGCAGGAATCTCTGTATAGTGATGTATTATTCTTCACAAACACAACTGAATACTGTAAATATGATTCAAAAAATTATCAGCAGCAAGCTTCCCTTTGACGCTGTATTTTTCACTTAGGTCAGACTTAAATTTAATGCCACTGCCTAATGGAACTGCCCATGACTCCTCCGAGCAAAATCGCGATGCGTTACGTGTCACCACTTTATTTAACACACGTATTAAAAGTAGGCTTAAAAATGTTTCAGCACCTTGAGGTGGCATTTGCTCAGCTTACAGATGGTTCTGTTTGCGTTCTTAAACAGGAGGTTTTGTGGTGGTTGTGTTGAGTTTAAGTGTGAATTCTTGTGGATGAGTGATCTGGTTTTCCGGCATTTTATCTCTGTGGGTCTTGCAGCCCAAGCAAGGCCCGCTGTGAATTTTCCTGTGTGGGTGTGTCCTGCTCGCCCGCCAGCCTTAGGTGTCACCTTCCTGTCCAGCTGATTCTACTCAGCAATTAGGCCACAGTATTTAAGACCAGGAAGAGGAGCGCTCCAGCCCTGAGAGCCTTTGTAGCTTGTGAGCCATGTGTGTTTGTAATGCTTATGTCATTGTGCATCTTTTAGTCTTTCTGACTTACTGTTTTATTTGGTGACCAAATTCCAGGTTTTATTTTGATGAAAATGTTGGCTTCTCCATCTCTTTTAGTTTATTATTTCTTATTAAATTGTTGCCAGGCTTCCTTCTGTGTCTCTTTTTCCCCAACCTGGACTCTTTCTGTTACTTCCCCACATCCCCTCAACTTTTTAAGGAAACATAACATTGGCCCAGAACAAGGGTTAGCTAGCAGTGGGTTTCCATGACCTAGACTCCTGCAGTGAATAATTTCACTGTGGTTGTTGAAGTGGTTTTTTTTGGGGGGGGGCGTGTTAGGTGTGCCATACACACTAACATGCCTCTCTCTCTCCTCACATTATATACCAAACACAGCCTCTTAATTTAGCAGTCTATTTACAGTTTAAGTGGCACCACCCAGTTTTGCTTATCAACCCCTCCACCTGTCACGGTGCTGGAGATAGTGACATGCCAACCCACCATTTATGAAAATGATCAACAGAACAAACAATGTGGCACACATCTTGTAAATATTAATCCTCACAGCTGGTGCAGCTGCTGTCCAGGTGTTGCCTTGCGTGACAAGTATAGGTTTATGTAAACTCTCTAAATCAAATTTGTGTGCTATATTAATGGATCAAAGTGTGCTTAAAGGTCACTATATTTCAGTTTGCTTTACTAATGCCTTTAAGTTGATCACTCTTCACTTTGGGTCAGCTGGGGTCAGTGATGGATGGAGTGAATTTTACTTTGGTCACAGAAACATAGGAAAATAAGACATAATTCATTTTATAGGTTACATGTTATCTTTTAAGTTCCAACCTTTGTAGTGAAATTATACTTTTGTGGTGGTGGTTCTTGCTTATATGACTTGCTTAAAACAAAACATTAAGAACATGTCAGGGAGACCTAAGATGCACATTTTGTAGCTCATTTTCTGAACATTGTAATTCCAATAAAACTGCAGTCCTTTTTAGTTCTCTTTCACACCTTTTTTTTTTTTTAACTTTTTAAACTTCATGACATTTTCCACTGAGGTGAGGGAACAGTGATCAGGAGGTAGGAGGTCATTTCATCGACTATTTGACCACACCCACTGTGTTTTCCCCTAGTCTTCCTCGTCCATTTGGATTCTTGATGCTCGTTGGATTTTGTATTACAATCAGTGTTTGAATTGTTACTCACAATAAATAATCATTAAATATTACTTGTTACTTTTCTTAAAAGTAATGCAGTACTTAATTACCTGCCAGAGAAAGTAATTTGTTACACTACTCGTTACATTACTTTCACTTTACTCCGTAAATAACCTGAAATGCATTGTCACACAATTATCATTTAACAATATAAACCTTCGGCTGCAGTTCCACACACCAACACAACACAGGTCTTTCTTTTAGTGTTTACATGTGAACACAAAGCCAACAACACAAAGCTGAAAGTTGAAAACCTGCCCGAAGAGACTTCAAATTGATCGCCACAGTGGTCGTACTGTAAAAACATGCACAGGTGGAAATGGAGGCTACAAAGTCTAAGTCGTCCTGCTCATCACTTTGTTTCCCGTTGAAGCTCAGGCTCTGGAGGCTGGGCTGGCTGCCAGTCAGCATACGCTCAGCTTTGCCGTCACTCTGGACTCTTGGCTAGTTTTGTGTTAGCATGCTGTCTGTGCAGATGCTTGCCAAGAACCGAAGTTGTGTATCAGTTGTGAATCAGTGATTGTAGGGTAGGTGTGCAGGAAGAAAAAAAGTGTGTTTGTTTAATGTTTTTTTCCCCTTACTATCTGCCCAGTGTGCAGATAACTGAAGAACCTTTTTATGACTAATGACATAATTGTAACTGTAATGTAATTACTGAGTTTAGTACAATAACACATTATATTACTGAAAAGTATAATGTGATTACAGTAATGCTTTACCTTTTCCTTCTTTGTCCTTTGGGTCTTCTCTCCACCGTATTCTGCCACCACTTGTCATTCCCAAGTTTCATGTACTCATATTCTATATGGCAGAGTCCTGCATTAATTTATAGAGTAATACATTTAGCAGCGATATTAGTTACAATGTAAAAGTCATGAAGTTGTTGCTAGTTATCAGAAAAAAATACCTTCATCCTATTATTTATTTATTTATTTATTTTATCTCTCTAGAATTACTTTCTAGGCAATCCAAATCTTAATTTTTAAATGTGCCCTACTTTCATCTCAAACATTATTTAGGAAATGCGCACTGTGTTTTGTCTTCGATTTGCCTTTGTCTCTCAAACTGAGTAAACAAACTTTTGTAAGAAACTAGATGTTTGCATGCTCTCCTCCCCCTCTCACCACCGAACTGAGCATCAAGAGCTACCCACACTGTCCTCTCGTGAGGATCGGGTATTTTAAAGCAATTACTTCACTGATGCAATAAACAGAAGACCAATTACACAGAACGATGTGTGCCATAAACTAGTTCCCCTGCGACGATGGGAAATGTTAGTGTGTGTAGGATTGATATTGAGATGTGTGCTTTCTCTCCTGTCTCTGGTTCAGATGCTCTCCCAGTCACTGTGAACATGGAGGCAGCTGCAGTCAGTCATGGAGCACCTTCCACTGTAACTGCTCTGGTACCGGCTACAGCGGAGCCACCTGCCACAGCTGTAAGGACACGGTGCTTTTTGGTCGAAGTCATTCAAAGGTCACAGATCCGGAGCTTCTGTGCAGCTACGTTTGCATTCATGTTTGCTTTAACTTCATTTCTCTTCAGACATTGTTGTGACAGAATGTCAAGCAGGGATCAAACCTCTTTCCAGCAGTCATGATTGTGAGACCTCATGGGATAACCACTCAGCACAAAGACAGAGGGATTTAGAGGTTTAAATGAATAGGGCAAATTAATGAGATTTTACTTTGCAAAAGCTTTTCTAAATATTTTCTTTGAAAGACTTGGTAAATTGCCCTTTTTTGACAATCATCTAACAAAACTGAAAGTCACTGGATATTTTTACACACTTCAAACAAGACTGTGTAGCTTCGGTTCAGCAGTGGCAACAGCAGCCTCTGTAGCCGTAAGTGGTAATTACAAGATTCTAGTGCATTAACTTAAATGGTAAATGGACTGGTGCTTGCATAGAGCTTTTTATAGCACTCTTTTAACTGGGCACTCAAAGTGATTTTTACACTGAATTACTACATTCACCCATTCACACAGTGCTTTATTGTATGCTTTAAAGTGGTTTCAAGCGAGCACAAAACATCAACACAAGATATCATTTTGACTGTAATATATTCCTCTGCTGCTAAACTATTTTTGTTAATCGAGGTGCACCAAAATACAACATTTAGAGTACATATCTTCAGCTTTTATTTGTGTCCATTTTTTAAATTAGTTTGACCTGCATAAACTAAGATGTGACTGGTCAGTGGGGCATACAACTATTTGTCGATAATTCAGTTTTTTTTTTTATTGCTTTGCACTTATGTAAGGGTATGAAAAAGATGTTGAACTACCCTGTGAACGACCATCACTGAGTGGAGGTGGTGGCTTACAACAGCAGGTGTCAGCCACCTAGAATGCTGTCTTAAGATCCCTTCCCAGGCACTGCAACCTCCACCCCCACTCACACTTTCCTTCAGGTGACCTCAATAGGTCACATGACAATGTGAGGCAAGATCATCTCCATGGTCAAGATGACCAGATATATTTGTCTACATGCACTGAGTAGATGTCATATGATCGACTGATTCAACATTTGCGTTAACCAGCAATTACGCAGGTATACCTAATAAAGTGGCTTGTGATAGGGTGTATCTATTAATGGGAAAATCAAGTGGGGGAGAGTTAGTCTGTCTGCATCTACATTATTTAAAAAAAATCTTAAGTTACCTGCCATCTGCTGATCAGACCAGATGTTGGAAGAGAATCTAGAAGACCAACCACAGTGCAGCTGCATAGGCAAAAAAGTTAAGACATCATAAACTTGAATGGCTGCAGTGATGATGATGATGATGATGATGATGGTAATCTGTCTCTCTCTCTCTCTCTCTCTCTCTCTCTCTCTCTACTCCTCAGCAATATACGAACAGTCCTGTGAGGCTTACAAACACAAAGGCAACATTTCGGGGTATTATTACATTGACGTGGACAGCAGCGGACCCATCAAGCCACAGCTGTTATACTGCAACATGACAGGTAGCTGACACTCACATCAAAACACACACACGTCAACATGCCTGGTGCCCACTCTCTGCCTTTCATCCTGCCTCTTTCTCTGTCTGTCAGTCCTGCAGAATAAGGCTTACAAATACAGACACAACTGAAAACGAAAAATTAAAAATGCATGCTTTCCTTTATTCTTCTCTTGCTGTGCCAGAGGACAAGACATGGATGGTGATCCAGCACAACAACACAGACCTGACGAGTGTCCGGCCGTCGCCAGAAATGAATCAGCATGCAGCTCATTTTGAATATGCGTCCGATGAGGAGCAGCTAGCGGCAATCATCGGCCTATCAGAGCACTGCGAACAGGAAGTCGCTTACCACTGCAGGAAGTCACGCCTACTCAGCTCACCAGGTAAAGATCAATGATGCTCTTTAACACCACATTTAAATATTTGTTGTGCTGCAGCGTTTTCACATTGAAACAGGAAATTGAATAAGATGTTGTGGTTGTTTGGAGGCAAACATGGGTTCATGAAAACAACTGTTAAGACTCTTGCATAGTGTATGTTGTGCAACACTGTGCATGGCAAGAGGTTTCTGTATTTATGATTGAAGATATTATCAACAGAATGCCTGTTTTATGATCCACAGTTTTACCTTTTGCAGCCAGCAATCATAAAAAATGGGACCTCTGATTTAATTTGCTGCCATGTAGATTCTGAGTAGTATAAAGTCATTCAGTTTTGTGTGTCCTTTTGCGCTGATTACAAAAATGTGTTCAAACTGCCTCATCATGGAAACTCAGCTCCCTTCTGGGGAATCTTTGCGTCTTTGTCTTGCTCTGTGCTCAGTACATTAGTCCTGCTTTGGCCTAACTGCTGCAGATCTGCAGGTCATCTCCCCAGCCTCCTCCATCATTAACACAAACATTTGTATTTGTTTATCTCATGTTCATGTATTCAAATGTGAACCTCAGGCTGTGTCGTGGGTGGAGGGTGTAATCTGCAGGTCTGTCTGCTTGTTCAGATTTTTCCAGCGCATCAGTCACTTGATGCAAGTGATGTGTGTGTTTCAGAGGGCTCTCCACTCAGCTGGTGGGTAGGAGGCCCAGGTGTAGGACAAATGCGCACTCACTGGGGCGGAGCTCCACCAGGCAGCCAGCAGTGTGCCTGCAGTCTGCAGGGTAACTGTGTGGACTCCAAATATCACTGCAACTGTGATGCTGACAGCAATGAATGGTACTGTATTCACTGATCTTATAAAGACGACAACGTGACGTGTTCTGCTATGAAAATAGCTCATAGCCGTACTGCATTATATGCTACCAAATAGAAGACTGAGCAAGTTTAGATTTTATGGGGTAAGCATCTAATATATTTATTTTTGTAAGATGAGGGAATATGCAGCTTTGGCAGATCAATCATAATGAACATAATGAAATGAGTTCATTATGATTGGTCCCTCTTATCTCGGTTTCATTTATTGGGGGTGGAAATCACAGTGAAGAATTATTTTCTTTGTTCTTTTCTCCTCCTATGATACTGATTATAATGATAAATAACTTTCTTCTTATGCTTTGTCTTTAGTTTTCAATCTGTCTTTACTAAGAATAGACACGTCTATTCTGAAAGTCTGCAGCTTCCTTTTTTTCCCCTCCTGCCCCCATTTGTCATTTTTTCTGTTTTCTAGGACTAATGATTCAGGCCTGCTGACGCATAAGGAGACACTCCCTGTTAGATCTCTGGTGCTGGGTGATATCCAGAGGCCTGGCTCAGAAAGTGCCTACAGGGTGGGACCTCTTCGTTGCCATGGAGACAGTAAGTTGAATTCTGCACCCCCAATGATATGTTTTGAAATGAAGCCTGTGTGTCATGTCAGAATTGTAAACTCATTCATGAGCCCTGCTTCAAGTTTAATATTTCATGCATTTTGCAGAAAATGTCTGGAATGCTGCATTTTTTGACAAGGAGACATCATACCTCCACTTTCCCACATTGCACGGAGAGCTGAGCGCAGACATCTCCTTCCTGTTTAAAACCACTTCCTCATCTGGTGTCTTCCTGGAAAACTTGGGCATCAAAGACTTCATTCGAATTGAACTCAGCTGTGAGTAAAAACCTCTCTGGTGAGATGTCTAATCCAGAGTTCACTTAGATGTGAGTACAAACTGAGCAGGAAGGATCATCCTTGGAGTTAAAGTTTCATGTGGTTTTAACTCAGCCGGAGGCGATGGCGTCCATCAACCCATCAAAAGATATACTTTACAATAACACTGCCATTTATTTCTCCTCCTCTGGGAAATCACAGCATTGTTGTTTTTGCTGTTGTTGTTGCAGCCCACTGCAGTGCATTTCATTTATAACTACCAGAGGGTGTAGCTCTCTCTATCACTGGTTTTTAAAACACTTCTTCACAGCAGCACTGACTGAACTACCATGTCAAAGAAACATTTTACTCATCTGCAGTAATTTATTTTTGGTGGTAGAGCTCTGTTCTGAGACCTCCCATGCATGGACATGGAAAAACAGGAAAGTCAGAGACATCGCATCACATAGCTTAAAAAAAAAGAGATGCTGCTGTGGAGGTGGGGTGCAAAGTGGCTTGCAAATGTGCAGCATGGTCTGCATGTGATTTGTCGAAAGGATGGACAGAGTATCATCTAGTCATCAGCTGATGTGGGCTAACCCTGAGATCAGATGATCTGCAGCTATAATAATCAATAATCAGAAAGTTGGTGGTTTGATCATAGGTTTGATTATAGGTGTCCTGGTGGAAGTATTCCTGGAGAAGGTATTGAACCCCTAGTGTATCCATCTTGTGTGTAGTGTTGTAGTTAAAGTGTACAGAATAAAGTGCCTTGAGTAGTCATTAAGACAACAAAGGAGCTGTGTAAACCTCTAGCTGCATTTTTCCACGTAGTAGGTCGATCTGCTTTTTGCTACTCCAGCTAAGCTTGACTGAATTGCTCCAGTTCAAACAGTGAAGTGTGTGCTGTTGTTGCCGTCTTCTTTGAAACCCTTTCTTGATGAAGAGCATCATTTCACTTGATTGCAAAAGAAAACTAACCACCACTGTAGCTGTCCTTACCATGAAAAGGAGTGCATGCAGCTATTTAGGTTTAAGGCTGCATTTAGCCATCGGATCTGACACTTGACCCACTGTTGGCATTTTATATTTCAATTTATGTAGTGTTCAGGTACAGTTTATTCTTATTCTCTGCATATTTTTTTTAAATCTATAGACAGTATTTTAGTTTTAATTTAGTTTCATCACACTAATAAACATACAAAGACAGTGAACTCTAGCACCACGTCACACTGCACCAACAGGAAAACCTTTCTCACAACTCATTCCCCTTCATCCCGAATGATTGCAGAACACAGGAAGAAGCAGAGTCAGCATTCAGCAGATAGAGATTTGGAACGCTGCGCTTTGATCATCCAGAAAGGGGATTGATCGGCTCATAGAAGGTGGACAAGGCAGCTTATCTGGCCAGGGGGACGATAACAGAATTGAGAACAAATTAAGTTTGGTAGCAATGGAAAAGCAGAAGTAAGGGAAAGAAGACAAAAGAACACAGTCTCCTTGCAAATAATTAAAAACTTGATTTTGGGTTTTTTTGGGGGGAAATATTTTCTTTCCTACTTTGAACTTCTGCCTGAATTTCCTTGAAAGCAAATTCTGAAAAGAGTTTTACAATGCTACATTTACAGCATATCACCAGGTTAAAGGTAATAAAGTTTGTAAAACTTAACATTTTCAAAAATGGAATTAGATTAATGAACATGAAGCCAGTTATATTTTATATGCTGTATGTTCTACTTCTGTGAACACCATGAATTACTGCTACCTTTACTAACTTTGCTCCAAAAATCCAGCAATAAATTGACAGTGGGATAAAAGACATCAGGTTGATACACTGACATCAACAGCTTTCGATTAGCTGTTTTATCTGAAAACAGCCTCAAGTAGTTCTTTAACTTTGTGGCTAGTTGTCACAACTACAGTGCATCATTTTTTTTCTTCCAAAGTTGTCAGCAGTTTTATGTGACATCCTCATGAGCTGCTTGCTGTCAGCTCGTGTTTGCATCACTTAGGTGATACGTTACTTCAGCCTGAAAATGCTTTTTCTCATCAAAGTTCCAGTGGTGCTCATGTGTCAGCTGCCTCTGCGCTTCATCTTCTTTCTTCCACAGATGGTGGAAGAAAGATCTTACAGAGAATGAGGACTTCAGAGTGAGCCTGGTGACAAGTAAAAGGGGAAAACAAGAGAGAGCTTAGCGAGAGATAAAAGATCCTTTGTAGTTTTGCTGTAAAACTACACAAAGTTTGTTCAAAACAAAGACGCGTACCTTACTGGTAATAATTTCTGACATGTAAACAGAGTGACGTGATCAGATTTGTCTAAATGTGCAAATGGGGCTGTGCGTCCTTTCTTCTTTTAGTGGAAACAAACATTTGACACAAAAGTGACAAATTAAAGAAAAAAGCTGAAGTTCTCACCCTGAGGTGCTGCAGTATCTCTACTATGATGTGGATGATATTTTGCTAACATGGTTTGTGTCTACCTGTCTCCTGATAGTACAAATCAATATAAAGTGGCTTTAAGCTGATCGGCTTCAACGTCCCTGAAACACAGTCAGAGGCCCCACTTGACACAAGGCAAGGCTGGTGACTGCTTGGGGGCCCCAAACCAGTACGGGGCCCCTCGGGGCTGACAAGCCTTAAGCTACAGCAGCGGCAATTGGCAAAGTTTGCAATGACAGTAGGAGAGACCTGACTTGACCCGACCTCGCCCAACTCAGCTCACTCTGGTTTCTGTTTAGCTCTGAGGCAGTGCAATCTTTGGGCCCGGAGTAGAAACAAATGCCCCTGGCCAACATTCAAAATTTGTTGTTGATGCCAAAATATTTATAACATAATGATGATGATGAACACTGGTTGGAGGGAATTTTTGCCCAGGGCCCCAATAGACTCCAGAATTGCCACTGAACAGAGTGATCCCCTCCAGGATGAAAATGCTCTCCGTCCATGTGATGTGTTAGAAAAGGATTTGAATCACATTCTGTGGTCTTCGCATTTATCAGCTCTCAACCCAGCTGAAAGCCTATTTGAGTTTCTCCAGAGAATCAATACCAACGTGCAGCAGAGGTCTTCTGTTGGCATGTAAAGGCTCAATACATTAATAGGATCCTTTCCCTTTTGGTTTTACTACAGCTTGTCGCCCAGCTTTAATTAATTAGGAGTTTAATCATTCAAATAAACCATTCTATCCTTGCTTGAGCATATCCTTGTGTGTGAATACAGTACTAGCCAACAGCTGCCCTGTCTACAGGGCAAAAAGTACAAAACAGGCTGCAGGAAGGCATAGGAGACACAAAAGGAGCTTCTTAAATGTTCTAAAATAAGTCTTATTTTTCTTCCTGCTCTGATGCAGCCTCCAGTGAGGTCCTTTTCTCCTTTGACGTGGGTAATGGTCCATTGGAAGTTTTGGTGAAAGCTGGATTCCCACTGAATGACAACAGGTGGCATCGCATTCAAGCTGAGCGCAACGTTAAAGAGGCGTCGCTTCGCCTCGACGAGCTTCCTGCTGTCACGCAGGAGGCGCCTGCTGATGGGCACATCCACCTGCAGCTGAACAGCCAGTTATTTATAGGTGTGTGCAATTCAAAGCTGCCTTTTTTTTTTTTTCGAGATCCCAAGAAAGCAATACAACACTCTGTTTCTTTCTCATCCGGTTATGAGCGGCAGTTCTGGTAATATTTTCAGTAACATTGCTTCCATTTCGGCCCAGGCTTGTTGTTGAAGTTGCTGGATGTTTTCTCCTTGTATTCCTTAAATCGCCTGCAATATTCTGTTTCTGTTTTCGACTCTCTCTCTTTCTTTTCCCCACTCTGTCCCTCTTTTTCTTACAATACACAAAAAATTGTCTCTATGCTCCTAGGGTACATTTTCATTGGTATTACATTCTTTTCACATAATCCAAATCTTCCACACGTCCACAGTTCCCATCCAAGCTCCTAGCTACTGTACAGAGAACATATTTCAGTCACTGATTATTGATCCAGATGGCGATGAAAGGTTTAAACAAGTTCAGTGAATAGTGATCCTTGTTTCTAAGCCTTACTTCGATATAAGCTTAATAGACTTACAGGAAATCCCCACAAAGTGACAGAAAAATCCTAGGGCAGTGCAGAAAAAAGTGGTCAGTTTCCTTGCAGTAACCTTGGTAGAGTGTTTGAACTCGTTCCATTAGTTAAGGTAGTCATTTCCTGACAGGTCCTGATGAAACTCGTGGCCCTGATATAAACCTCATCAACTCTGCAGCCATGGGAAACTGTTTATCTCATCATAACAGTCTTGAGATTGCCAGTTTGGCAGTCTGAGACAATTATAATGTTGCAGAACGTGAACTCTGAGGACAGCTGGAGGTTGTGGTGCGAGAACTTAGAAAACAATAACTTTTGGAGTTTAAATTCTGCCCTAGAAAGGGGGGGGGAGTGTTCCTGTCACTGTCAGCCAAGCAGACAGGACAAGCAGACTGTCAGAGCGATTGGCAGCTCACTAACTTTCTAGATAACAACAATCAGCATGGCACTGGGTGAGCAGACACACAGCCACTGAAAAGTCAGTTTCTTGAATTTTTCACCTGCCAGTTTGGGTTTCATTGTGCTTCCTCTTAAAAATTCTTTACCAAGCTGGTGACAAGTCTTTTTTCCTGGAGGTGCCGAATATCTTCTGCCATTAATAACAGAATCAGATCAGTCAATTTTGCTCAAGAATTTGATAATACACAGTGTTTGCCAATCATACGTGTATGTACAGTAGGAAAACATAAACCATAGAAAAATCATGTGTGCAATGTTTTTGATTAAGATCAATTACAGCTGGAAGGCAAAGCACTGCAAAAAATTTCAAATCTCTCTCCCATGTCGCATTAACCTGCAGCCGTTCTTCTGTTTTCACTGTAAACGATGAATATGGAAGTAGAAAGCTGTTAAAATACAGATTTGGGATTTTGACAGTGTTCCAAATATAAAAGTGTTTCAACACTTTTTCACCTGTTCATCAGGTAAATCCTAGGGAACAAAATCAGGTGGCTGAAAATACCCATAGATTTCCACGGTTAGAAAGGTGTTTCCTTTTTTACAGTGTAGGTTATTAGCAATGGATGCACAAGCCTTCAAAAGACATCTCTGCATGCCCAAAAACAATATTTTCTAGATTTTTTTTTATATTAACTGCTTCTCAGATGTGAGGATTTGCCAACTTCTGCAACATATATGTCACTATATTTTGAGTATGTTTTACAATTTTAATTTTAACTATTCTCCGTTTTAAAAAAAAAAAGAAAAAAAAAGAGAAATTTGATTCCAGTATGTGCTGAAATTTGTGTGTGTATGTGTCTCTTCAGGAGGCACAGCTTCCAGGCAGAAGGGCTTTCGAGGTTGCATCCGCTCTCTGCAGCTGAATGGCGTCACTCTGGACCTGGAGGAGAGAGCAAAGATCACCCCTGGGGTTCAGGCAGGATGTCCAGGTCACTGCAGCAGCTACGGCTCACTGTGCCAGAACCAGGGTCGCTGTGTGGAGAGACCCACCAGCTTCTCCTGCGACTGCAGTTCATCTGCTTACACTGGACCTTTCTGCAACAAAGGTACAGAGATGTATGTCTGAGGTCTTCACGCTCAAATATAAATGATGACAAACAGAACCTTACTGTACTTTAATATTTTCACTCATGAGTTTTAATTTAGCCTGTAATAATGAATAGCAATAGGGCAGTTCTTGTTATTGCATTGTTTTAATTTAATGTATTATTATTTTATTACCAATTAATAAAATATGAATGTGTTCATATTTATTCTTTTTCTCTACTTCAAAAATTGTATTATGTGATGCTGCTACACAGTGTATTAGCTTGCTACTGTCATGGCATTGGGAAATTCGGAGCCAGAAGATGGAATTTCCTAAATTTGCTCTTAGTTTTTGTTTTGTTTTCAATATAATGAACCAATTATAGTCTTGCATGTCATATCTGTGGTTAGCTGTTAAAATCCTTCAAACTGATTTTGAGCTTGATGGAATACAGTGGTTTGAGACCGAAGTACGACCAAAGTTATCGTGGCCATGTGAATGAATATGCTTTCGTGTTGAATTTGAAATAGTAGTTTTGAAGATACACAGTCAGCTGTCATCTTCAAAGCGACCTTGGTGTGTCAGTTTATGATTGAATGGAGCGAAGCTGGCATTCGCATGCAGTCCGTTTGCGATTGACGGAGATAAACTGGAGAATGTCACAAATCTTTGGCCCTTTATGTGCACAGAAATTCACATTAAATAAAAATTCTGATCAGCTTCTTATAGTCAGACTCCAGCCTGGATGTAATAGAGTTGAAACTGAAATTCAAAAGTTCCTCAACAAATAATGACTTACATAGGCACTTAGTAACCTTGGTGTTATGGCCCTAGCAGGGCCTGTTGTGGCTTTCTGACTCACTGGGTGTGGCTTGCTTTCTCCAGCCTTAGGTGCCGCCCTATTTTGGTACAGCGGAAGCAACTCAACAATCAAGCTGGGGTACTTAAGGCCAGAGAGAGTAGAGCTCCAGGCCAGTGACTGCCGGAGAGTGCTTTGTGTAACAGCTTGTGGATTGTGTTGCAGCTGCTTACTCCTGCTCAGTGGAGAGGAGGGTGGTTGTTTTTTTTTGGATTGAGGCCTTCTAGCTTACTAATTCCTGTGTATTGTTTCTCCTTTCCGTTTTAAAGGTGATAGCGGTGTATCCATCTCTTTTTGTTAAAGCATTAATAAAAATCTTTTATTTTACCAGTTTTGCTTTCATGTCCCCTTTTGTCAGCCTGGTCACTCTTTGTTACTTCCCCCAAACCCCCTTGACTCTTTAGGGGAATGTAACGCTTGGAGTTGATTGTTTTCCTTTTATATAGAAGTGTAACAACCAGTTGGCAACCAGTTCAGTGTAGAACTCTTCTGGAAAGAGACGCGTCACAGACGAGTTGCACTCATTAGCACAACTGAGGTGGATTACAACAATTTAGCAATCTGTCTGCATTTATAAATTAGACAGGAATGATGTGCAAATCAGTTTGAGTGTAATTGCAATCAGTTTAAGTTGGACAACAGTAGGAGACAGGTTGCCTCCCACCTTGCAATCTAAAGTGGTTGCCCAGAGGGTGAGGGCTTTGCATGCTCAACCTCTGGATAACCATATCGTCACTGCAACCACTTGCATTCAGTGGGTGAATGTGAAAAAAATTCAAGTAAAGGTTATTTATAGAGCCTCATTCACAGACAAGGTCACAAAATTGTAACGGCTGGTGCTGGCAAGGCAGGGAGGACCCCAGAGCAGGACGCAGGGCAAGAGCTGAATGGATACTTAGTTTATTTGACAAATAAACTTTAACACAGAAATAGGCTGGCGGGGCCAGCTACACAAAGAAACTCAAAAAACTAGAGAACTTGAAAACAAAACACACAGCGGTCATCAACACAGATGAAAAGACGAGGACCCGAACAAGGAACAGAGGAAAACTAAGGGCTTAAATACACACACAAGGGGATTAGGGCAAGTGAAAACACCAGGGGACGACAGGTGAACCAAATGAACCTAATGACACAAGGGAAGTAAAACTAGACACAAAGCACAGGGAACACGAGACTATCAAAATAAAACAGTAAGGGACTCAGGGGAACAGAGACGCAGACTAGACACAAGAAAACACAAGGAACTAGAAACAACCTAAAACCCCACAACAAAAGAAAACCCCCAGAACAGACAGATTAAAAGCAAAGCAAAAAACACACAGGGTCCACAAACCCCGGACCATGACAAAAATGCCTGAGGAAAAAAAACAAACAATAAAACAGATACATGAATGGAACATATAGAAGATAAAAGTTGCTCAGCTGCTGTTTCTAAAATCACTGCCATCGTCTGGCAACCAGGTTGTCATCCTATTTTTACTCTAGTGTGACGTAGTGCACTATCACTTTGTTTTTCATTCTGAAAGGATGCACTAAGGTTTAAAGTCTTCAGTAAATCCTTTTTAAACTATGATGGAAAGTGGATCAGTAGCGTGGTTTCCACCAGCACACTCTGTTGCAGGTAGGTATATTTGGTTTGACTTAGGTTATATTCCAGATGATACAATGCTCCGCATTGATCTTGGCTTGGTATTGGTACTAAGAATGCAAAAGCCTGTGCAACCCTGGTGGCAGGTTTAAAGCCAGCCCAGGCAGGAAGAGAAGTGAAAAGCCAAAAAAAGGAGGCTTATGGATGTGTAGCTGGCATAACAGGGAGATCAGTTGTGCTGACTCCTAAAAGAAGAAGAAGATAGAAGAAGAAGAGAATATTAAAATGGAAACCAGAAGCTGTGTGCAGATTTTCAACTGAACATTTCTGACAAATGTCTCATTTTTTTTTTGAAAACTGTCAGTAGAGAAGCCCCTGCTGGGCTTCCTGATGAAGACAGTCTGTCAAAACACTACTACATACAGGACCCACACTTTAAGTTATCGGCAAAATACTGTGTCATCACATCAGCACAGTAACGCAGCCTCCTGTGTATTTAGTTATTAGCAATCTCAACTGTGTTGCTTGTTGGAACTGTGCAGGTTTACTTACAGCGGAAATCAGAACTCTGACATCCGACTGTGTTATAATTAGAGAGGCAGATTTTGTATTGTTTTTTTTTTCCACCTGTCAGCTGGTTTCCTGCGGCTGCCTTTTCACCATCTCACTAATTAGGTGTTGTCAGTGAAACAGAGGCGCAGCACATTTAAATATTTGAATCATTAATTTCGTCTCTAGCGAGATTAGTTGTCAGTGTGACGACATATTGTTTGTGGCCATGCAAATCATACTACCATACAAGATCTGTGCAATGATGTGGCACCGTACAACACACATGAAATGGTAAAGGAACACTTGTTGTGAGGAAAAACAGCTGTTAGCTAAACTTTTCTTTGCTCAAGTCTAATTTTACATAGCTAAATTTCTAAATCCACCCTCTGCATATTCAAAATGTAACGAGTGCCACATCTTCTACGTGACTGCTGTGACTTGTCTTTGTAATTAAATTTGTCTCTCTCCCTGCAGAGGTTTCAGTCAGCTTCAAGTCAGAAACGTCAGTCAGCTATGCCTTCAAGGAGCAGATGCCGAACGAGCTGAACGGGAGCAGCAGCGCCTTCCCCTCCTCCATCTACTCTGACATGACCCTAAAAGCAGAAAATGTGTCCCTGAGCTTCAGGACCAGCCAGAGTCCCGCTCTCCTCCTGTACGTCGGCTCCTTCCACAGAGAGTACTTGGCTGTGCTGCTCAACAAGCCAGGTGAGCACTCAGATGCTCTTTGTATTTTTAATAAGGAAAGTTTCTTTTTTCTTCTCTTGCATCAAACACTCTGACTTGGCCTTTGTAAAATAACCATGACCTTTTGTTCCTTATATTTATAAGCTGTAAAAAATGGCATGGTTGCACTAGACAAAATATAAATGCAGAAATATATTATTGTCCTTCCACCTTAGTACTCTTCTCAGTATCCTGGTGCAATGTATCCTGCCAAGTATTTTCATTCAAAAATGACAAAGGAAGTACTTGAACAGTTGAAAAGCACCACAAACTACGCTCTTCAACATCATTATGAAGCATAAACTAAACATTATAACCCCCACTGATTCAGGGTTTATGGCATTAGACTGTAATAGTTTTAGTCTGGTGTACCTAATGAACTTATATACACTCACTGGCCACTTCATTAGGTACATCTTGCTAGTAACTGGTCGGACCCCCTTTTGCTTTCAGAGCTGCCTTAATTATTCATAAATTCAGCAAAGTGTTGGAAGGATTTCTCAGAGATTCTGGTTCATGCTGACATGACGGCTTCACACAGTTGCTGCAGATTTGTCAGCCGCACATCCGTGATATGAATTTCCCAGTCCACCACATCCCAAAGGTGCTCTGCCGGATTTGAGATCTGGTGACTGTGCTGGTCATTCGAGTACAGTGAACTCACCGTCATGTTCAAAAAAGCAGTTGGAGATGATTTCAGCTTTTGTGACATGGTGTGTTATCCTGCTGCTGCTGACTGTGATCATAAAGGGATGGACATGGTCTGCTACAGTACTCAGGTAGGTAATGGTCTTTAGGCTATACTCAGCTGGTATTAAGGGGCCAAAGTGTGCTTAGAAAGGATGTTGTGTACTGAGAGGTGTTCTTCATATCTTGGTTGTAATGAATGGTTATTTGAGTTACTGTTGCTTTAAAATCAAAGCAGTCTGGCCATTCTCCTCTAACCTCTGGCATTAACGGGATTTTTCACAGAGAGAAGTGTCATTTACTGGATATTTTCTCTGTTTCAGACCATTCTCTGTAAACCCTAGAGATGGCTGTGTGGCGATAATCCTCTTCAGTTTCTGAAAATTTCTCCTTGAGCTTCTTGACCAGCCCAAAATACTCAGAGCAGCCTGTCTGGCACCAGCAACCATGCCGTGTTCAAAGTCACTTAAATCACCTTTCTTCCCCTTGTTGTTGCTCAGTTTGATCTTCAGCAGGTCATCTTGACCTTGTCTATATGCCAATTGGCTGACTAGATATTTGCCTTAAACAGCAGTTGAACAGGTGTACCTAACAAACTGAATATGAAATAATATGAAATCTTCTTAGAGCCTTATTAAAATATCATTTTTGAATGGATTTTTAAAGCTGTTTATTGCTCTTTTTGTAATATGCATCTGATATCGACTCGCATCAAAGTTAGTCAACAGTGAGGTGCTAATGTGTGCCAAGAATTCAGACAATAATGGCCTCCTCCATAACTTCTGCCTCTTCTCCTAAACCAACCTTTGTCCTTCTTATTTTCTAATACTGCAATTCTTCCATTCACCTCGTTATTCCTCTCATTTGGTTCTCCTCTCCTCTGCTGCCATTCACTTCTTTGTTTTATCAACTTGTTGTGAGTTCAGCCAATAAGGAGACAAGAGGGGCCCGTCTGAGTTGAAAAGGACAAAGAAGGCTGATAGCAGAATACCACCTAAATTAGGTGTAAATAGACTGTGAACAGGCTGCTTTTAATAACCCAGGAGGAAGCTGATGGCCAGCAGGTCACATAGTTACCATGGCAATCAGGTACTCAACATGGCACTGCAATAAACTGAAGCACCCCATTAAAACTCTTGGAGAAGCTTTTTCCTGGTGAAAGAACAAGACTGTGAGCATCTTGGTTGATGTGCTGCTGCTGCTGTGTTGTTACAGGCCGTCACTGCACCTGTGTAACATTTTCATCTTTGTTGCAGCTTCAAGAAGGAAGAATATGTTTCAGTGAATAACAGTATAAAGAATAATTCTGGTGAAATTCAATACTTAGACCAAAACCAATACTTAACTGATCTGCCATCATGTTTTGGTCTAAGTAGCCAAAGCCAGACACGGGTGAGCTCAGGCTCAGTAGAGTGGGTCCCTGTCTCCTTTTCTCTGCATGTTCTTGGGTAAGATACTATGCCACAAATTGCCCCAGATGCATCTTTCAGTTCGAGTGTATGTGTCATAAATAAACCATTTAAAGTGCATAGAGTAAAGTGTGGTATGATGGTGTGTAAAATGGTGTTTTAGTGTGAAAAAGTATTACAGCAATACCAGTTTATGTACCATTACAATTTATACCAATCGGTTGAAGTATTTTGGGATCTTGCTCACAGGTGAGTGAAGAGTGGATGCTGCACCACCCTTGTTGTAGAGAGAGCTGAGTGTGAAGTCGAAGCTGTTGATTTGCTGGCTGTGAGTACAGATGGAAAGAATAAGATCACAGATACAAGCAGCGGAAATGAGCATACTCCATGGGGTGCCTGGGTTCATCCTTAGTGAGAGGAATGCATAAACTATTTTAAATATTTATCCAGACCTATAGACAGGCAATTTGCCGGGATAGTGGTGGGGGTGGGTTACTTCCCTCATGTCCCTACCTTTGCTAAATTATTTTTATCTACAGTGGAGATTAAATATATATATATATCGTCCCCTCTGTCTTTTAGCGCTGTATGGTGAACAGTTTAGAGCATAAACAATTTCATTTATATAGCACCAAATCACAGCAAACAGTCGCCTCAAGGTGCTTTATATTGTAAGGTAAAGTCAATAATTACAGTGAAAAACCAACAATCAAAATGGTCCCCTATGAGCAAGCACTGTAACAGTGGGAAGGAAAATCTGTCATATTGAGCTGTGTGAGGTTAGACCCGAAATGCAGGACTCAGGCAGAGGGTGAACTTAAAGTGATTTATTTGGGTACAGAAAAAACAGGACAACAACGAACCTAAACTGGGACTGGGCGGGTGCCAGAACTAAACAGAGGAGGACAGCTGGGAACAGGGAGACACACAGCATTGGGAGGAAATGATGACGACGCAACAACAGGCATAGAAAACACAGGACTTAAATACACAGGAGGGCTAATGAGGGAAGTAGAAACAGGAGGGAACACAGGTGAACCAATTTACACTGACGAGACAAGGGGAAGCAAACTGAACATGACAGACAGGATCCAGATGACTATCAAAATAAAACAGGAAGTCAGACGGGGGAACAAAGACACAGACCTGACACAGGGAAACACAAGGAACTAGAAATAACAAACTGAGGATCTATACAAAAGAGAACTAAGAAACATAATCAGAGTAATAACTGAAACAGAACCAAAGGAACACAAACACTGGGCCACCGGCCCCGGACCATGACAAAAACTCCCTTTTAACACGAAGAAACCTCTGGCAGAACCAGGCTCAGGGACGGGCAGGCATCTGGCACAACCAGTTGGGGGTGAGGGGAGGGAGACAGGACAAAAGGCATGCTGAATGCAGAGTGGTGTATAAACACAGAGAGTGAAAGAACGTAAGTAAAAAAAAAAACACTCAGTACATCATGTGAACCCCCCAGCACCCTAGGTCTATTGCAGCATAACTAAGGGAGGGTTCAGGATCACCTGATCCAGCCCTAACTGTAAGCTTTTTTAAAAAAGGAAAGTTTTAAGCCTAATCTTAAAAATAGAGAGGGTGTCTGTCTCCCAAATCCAAACTGGGAGCTTGTTGCACAAAAGAGGGGCCTGAAAGCTGAAGGCTCTGCCTCCCATTCTACTCTTAAGTATCCTAGGAACCATGAGTAAGCCAGCAGTCTGAGATAGGATGCTATGGTATTATGAGGTCTTTAGGATTAGATGATACCTGATTATTCAATACCTTGTTTGTTATAAGAAGAATTTTAAATTCTATTCTGAATCTAACAGGGAGCAAATGAAGAGAAGCCAATATGGGAGAAATATGCTCTATCTTTCCAGTTCCTGTCAAAAGAAAGAGCAACAATCTGATAGTAATGAATTACAGTAGTCCAGCTTAGAAGTAATGAATGCATGAATTAGCTTTTCAGCATCGTGCTGAGACAGGATGTTTCTAATTTTAGAGATATTGCTACAGCAGTTCTTCTTGCAGTCATAGTTGTAGTGGCAGTCCTACAACTACTAGCTTTCATTTAAGCACATTCCCAATCCTGTGATAGTGGAAATGCATTGGGTGGGTGTGATGATCTCATCTGTTCTGTTCCAAATTTTCATTAAGGAAATCTTCCTGTTATATGGTATATGGTAACCACTTGCCTGACTTGTGCAGCTTCTTATTTCAGTGTGTTAAATTGCAGCTGTGTACATATGAAGGGCATCTCACACAGTTTGCTGGCTTTGCAAGTGATGGCGTAGCTGCTGATAGGAGAAGCTGCACTCCCGTGAAGTAAAGAGATTAACTCTAACATGACCATCATTCAAAAGTTAAGCACGCGCTCCGTGATGCTATAAAACACATTACAGAGCCGGGTCATTTTCACATGTTTATTAACTCGCAAACTCTGACAGGAAATACAGCAGAGTTGCCTCCTTGCCTGTTTAGAGATTTGCAGATGAGGGTAACAGGAGCAACATGCTGCAGATATCGCTGCAGAAAGAAAAAGTGCGTCATCAAAGCAGGCTGTTTACTAAGTCTGAAACTACTGTAGCTGAGTATTTGTTTTTTTTTTTACGTGTTATGGAAATCTGATGTAAATCGATGCACACAAAGGTCGTCTTTATAAGAATTTAATTTGCCTTTGGAAAGGGGTCAAACAATAATACAGAGTACAGCAGCGGTCTGCATGGCTTTTGACAAAACAAAGAGTCATGGAATAATTTATAGAAACACATTATCTACCTGCCATGGTCACAGAATTTGATCACACAGGTACATCGCATTTACTAAAATGGCACAAACAGACCCAAAAAAAAGTAACCAAGTTCTGATTAGGTCATCTTTGTAAGTCATACAGAAAGCATATCATTGTTTTCATGTGGAGTAGGCACCGTTAGTGTTTAGCACCAGTTGTAAGAAACAAAACCGAGACAAAACATCCATTTTAAACTGAATCATCTTATTCTTCATCATACTCTGGATGATAAGTTGGGATCCAGTCAGGAGTGAAATATTAGGCTGTTGCCAGAGACAGGTGTACACTTAGCAATGATCAATCAATCTTAGTAGCATTAGTCTAAGACACAGCACTACACAACGGAGACAAAAGGTTAAAATGAGAAACACAATTAACACGACATGATGAGACCGATGACATATTCAGCTCATAGTGGTGGTTGGGTTTGCTCACATGAGATCATCATTCTGTAAGTTGTCTTTTACACCTGGCGGGGTTTGCATTTGTTACACTTATGTACAGACCGATAAGACATATCAGAGCATTAATCGTTAATACACACAGCTAAGTCAGTCCATCACACTTTACTACTCTGCTACCCTAGAGCTGACCAATGGCAGGAGGTCAGAGTGTGAGGAGAGCTCAGTCAGCACTGCTCCAGCTTGTGATAATAAAGCATTAATTTCTACATCAATTATTGCAGCACTGTTTCTCAAATTCACCATCTACTCCCACAGAGGTATGTGAGGAGCAGTTTAAAGAATCAGGTGTTTGTGTCATGTGTCACTGGACGAAAAGGGCCTGTATCCGGACGAACGCTCCAGAATGCTCCGTGGCAGATCGAACTTATGGATCTGCCACGTGTCCGTAATGTTTCCGGAGAATATATGGGAAGATCTGATCTGTCACAGATGTTTAAATGGATATTATCCAGATATGTAACAGATGTTCATTCACAGTTGGGATTTTTTCAGGGTCCAATCTTGTCCGTTTACAGAGAAATCTCCAAAACGGATCCTTCAAAGATCAGGTGCACATTTGTCGGGATATTGTCCGTATCTGTAACGGACACAGAGGTATCATACCTCGGATAGCGCCGTATTTTAGGGCTTTTATTCCAGTGTGTGTTATTCTTGCTTTGTATTTTCTAATTAGTTTTTCTTTTCTACTTCAATAAATTTTTTTGGTTTTCAGTTCAGTTCCAGTGAGTTAAAAAAAAAAAGGTTTAGGTTTAATTATTAGCATTATTATTAGTCTTTTTAATTATTATTGTATGCAGGGCATATCCCACAGGCAAGAGTTTTAAGAAACTCACTACAGGTAATAAAATAAAAAGAATGATTTTTTTTTAAAAGCAGTTGACTCACAGTCTTGTAGAAATCCTAAGTCTCGTATAGATAAAACGAAGAATATTTTCTCTATATTTTTCTTTTCTTTTTAGTTAATTCCCCACCCACGTACCCACCGCCACACCATGTGTGTGTCTGTGTGTGTGTGTGTGAACATTCCATACAAAATCTATGGAATATATTTATGGAAACAAAACATCATGCTGTGGAGCCCTCCATTCAGCCTCATCACCTTATCAGCTTAAGGTCAGAATGTTAAAACTTTCCATCACACTGGAAGTACAGTACCTGCTTAAAACTATCAATAAAGAGTTGTAAATGATTTAGTTAAAAAATATGACTGGCAGTTGAATAAGCTAACAGCATAGATTAACACTTTCAATAACAAAATAAAAAATATCCATAAAGCTAAACGTGTCAGCAGTTGGAGCAAAACCGTTCACAAAGAATGATGGTTAACAGCCTCGTAATCTTAAATGAATGAGTGGGTAACAGTGAGATAGTGAGCTAACAGTACGGACAGTTGAGACTGTAACTGCGAAATGATAAGCGGAACATTTTTCTGGTCCAAATGAAAATGAGTCTGAACACAATGCACAAAAACCACTGCTGTAAAGAGCAGGATTAAAGCACACACACACACACACACACACACACACACACAGACACACACACAGACACACACATCAAACTGATTCTGGGACTGTGAACTTTCTTTATTTTGATTTTGGGGTAAAAGCCAGCTTGTGAAACATGTCTTAGTAATCACTGTGGTTTGTTTTCTTGTACACTAACAGCTGTGAGGTTTTTTTTGTCATTGGAGACTGATACTGTCATTGACACTGAATGTTTTAGAGCTGAAAGCAGTGCTTTCAGAAGCTACAGTATTGAAAATTATACTGAATACATGTTGAACGAGGTGGTATCATTAAGTAATTTACAGTAATTATACTTTTTTTCTTCAATTAAAAGGTTAAAAGAAAGGGCTTTTTTTGGTGGCTGGCTGAAATTCCACATATAAACTATTCCCACCTTTACAGTTGTAATTGCTGACAAACTAGTTGTTAAATCAAATAGAAATACTGCTGAAGTGACGGCATTAATGCCGTCATTTCATTGTGTTCATCTAATCACTGCAACGCTGAGCATGTGTGGCTAATGACTACATAAGCATTAACAGGTGCACTTCTCCTGCGCTGAAATCCACGACTCATTGATGGGATGTTTTTGCTACCTGAAAGCTGTAAAAGTGAAATGGTGAATTTAAATGTCTGTAAACAGACTTACTCCAATTTAGACCCACCTAATAAAGCCATGCAAATGCCTTTTCCTGCACTTAAACTGGTGTTTGTGTGGGAACTGTGTGCACGCTTCAACCCAAGTGTACACAGAAGTATAAGGTTGAGGCTGATACTGTAAAATAGTGAAAAATTTTACAGAATTTGGAAACAGCTGATTTGACAGAGTAAAATGCCATGTGCCAACACAGTGCAGAGCAGACACACAAACACTACTCCCACAGAGATCATGGTTTTACATCCTCACTGTGTATGACTGGACACTGTGCCTGACTCACTGGTATAACTCACAAACGCGCAGCTTAAAGCAGATAATCCATTAGCTGGAGAGGAAATGGCATCTCACTAATTTAGCAGAACTTCATTTAGCCGAGAAAAAAAGGTTTTCGCTTTATTAAAAAAGTCCTCTCTAAATCTAGGACATCTTACCATTCATCATTAATTGAAGAAAATAACTCTACCCCTCCACGCTGCTTTCCACTGACCGTCACTGCCACCCCTGGGGTGTGGACGCCCATGGGTCTCGGGTTGTGTGGCTGGATGTCTTGGCGTGGTTTTTGACCCGCTCCCTTGGCAGCTGTGGCCTGGGGGTGGCTTGGGCCGCCTTGGCGCTGGGGGGGGGGGTGTCTGCCGGGTGTTGGGCTGCTCTCGGGTGCTTGGGGTCTCGGGGCTGCATGCTCGGCTTGTGCTGGGGGTGCCAACCAGCGGGTGGGGGGGGGGGTTGCTCATTGCCTCTGGCTCTCTGGACTCATGCCCTTTGGCCATGGGTGCTCTGTCTGGGGTCCCTCCCCCCACCCTTCCTCCTCTGGGGTGACGTGTGGTTGCCATCAGGCCTGAGCTCCTAGTGGGCTGTGGACGGCCCGGGTCCCCTGGGTCCTTTCCTAGTTGCCTCTGGATCGCGGGGGGCATGGTTGCAGTTTTGTACCCTCATTATTGAGTACATTCCATGACAGAGACGCATACACACACATTACTGCAAACAGCAAGATTGTGTGCGTGTGTGTGTATATATAAATATGTGTGTATATCTACTTTTATGGATTATTTTTTTCCCTTTCTCCCCTTTGTTTCACTCCCCCCGCCTTTTTTTTAAAATTTATTTATTTTTTCTTTTATTATTTTTCTTTTCTTTTATTTATTTATTTATTTTTATTTTTATTTTTTTTTCTTTCCACTCTTTCCTATCCCCTTCCTTATTGCCTGTCAGCTCTGGCATAAATAACTAAATAAAAAATAAATAAATAAAAATACAAACATTAACAAGAATAGCCTATAGGAAACTTATAGAGCTGTTTTTGTAAAAGCAACTATGTTTGGTACATCAGCACATTTGGATAATCATTCCAATTGCGAAAACTGCCAGACATGACAGGCTTAAAAAAAAAAAAAAATGAAGGAAATAAGAACAACCCCGGGTTTCTTTTCAGCACTGTAGCCAGGCTGGGCTGACAAAGAGTCAGAGCTCTGTAGAGCCAAGTATTCCTTTAGCTTTAACTAGTAATGATTTCATGAATTTCTTTACAAATAAAATTTTAGACATTAGAGAAAAAATTATTCATAACCATCTCCAAGATTTATCTTCATGTTCGGCTGCTTTCAGCACTGCAGGTATTTGTTTAGACTCTCTCGCTCCAGTTAATCTTTCTGAGTTAATTTCAATAGTTGCTTCCTCCAAACCTTCAACATGTTTATTAGATCCCATTCCTACTAGACTGCTCTCAAAGAAGTCTTTCCATTTATTGATACTTCAATCTTAAATGATCAATCTGTCTTTATTAGTTGGCTATGTACCACGGGCTTTTAAGATGGTAGTAATTAAACCATTACTTAAAAAGCCATCACTTGACACAGCTGTCTTAGCTAATTATAGGCCTCCTACTGTTGACCATAACATTTTATTACAGAGACTAGAGCATGCATGCCATAGGTATTAAAGGTACTGCACTGCAGTGGTTTGAATCATATTTATCTAACAGACTCCAGTTTGTTCAGGTCTCTCAATTTCACACATGGAACTGTGCTTCCTCTTAGCTGCTTTCATTGCTATGTCCAACAGCATTTTTATATGCATTTTTTATAAAAAATGATGAGTCTGAAGATAGGGGTGAAAATCAGCCTCAGGCATGTGCAGACAAGATTCATAAAAGATGACAACTTACAAAACCAAACAACAAGATTGTGTATGCAAATTTCAACTTTTTTTTTACAAAGTATTTCTTGTGAATTTACACAGAATTTTATGCTTCTGGCACCTGGTCTTGTTAGCAAATGTTGAAGTTGAAAGGTTCAGCCATCTCCAACTTTTCACCGCCTACAAGCTGATATCTTGCTGACAACTCAAGCTCATCATCTGAGTCTGTCAGTTTGCCAATCACCTCCGCTGACTTGTTAATCGTGGTCATTACAGTGTGAACACACTTTACAACTGCCTCTGGCTCACTGCTGTTTCTTCGCCCTTAATGAGCACAGTTGAAAAGGCAAACGGGTGTTAAAAGTATTAAATTGTGAAAAAAAAATCATTAACAGGGATGAAAAATATGAATAGTGCATGATTTGAAACTTGGGACAGTTTTCTTTTACCTCCCGTTCTGTCTGCTGCTCTCACTTTGTCACCTTTAACTCTGAATAAAACTCGTGAAACTCTCCTATCATATCAGTTGCTGTTCCCCTTGCAGATCCAGTTCTTTTGAATTAATATATTCATGCATGCATGGATGGATGGATGCATGGATGGATCATTAAACCACCACCCTCTGCCTGAACCATTGATAAAGAGGCCACATTCAAATTCACTTAAACCACCTTTTTTCAGAATTCTCATGCTTGGTTCGAACTGCAGAAGCTCATTTCAACCATGTCTAAATTCAGTGAGCTGAATATGATTGGTTGATATGTATTTCTAGTAACAAGCAGTGGAACAGGTGTACCTAATACCTCATTGTCAAGAGCTCTCTAAAGCAGGGGGCCCCCTGCTTCTGGCCCGCGAATTGATGTCAAAAGTATCATACAATTTATCCCTTTAAGTTACTTTTTTAAAAATTTTACTTTCCACAGCCTGCTACTTTTACTTTCTTACTTGGAGTACATTTCAAAGCCTGTACTTTTTTACTTTTACTCGAGTAAAGAAGTCGAACGCAGGTCATTTGAGTTTGAGACCCCTGCTCTAAAGCCCCCCAAATTGCAGAGTAAGAACCCCGGGAGCAGAGTTTAAAAAAAAAGGTTTAATAGACTGAAAAGCACTAATGTCTAGAGCTGGCAAAAAGAAGAGACAGATCAGGTAAATGTCCTGAACATGACAGTGGATAGTGGAGAGGGAGGAAAGTGGGGAAACCCTCGCAGAAGAGCAAAAAGACGAGGAGTCCCTCTCGCGTTAATACCACACTGCTGGCAAAATCAAGCCACGGGTGAGAGACACGACCGAGTTATACATACTGCAGCTCGAGGAGTGGTTGAGACCAAGTGTGTCAGCCCAGGGCTAAACATAGGATAAACAGTGTTGGGTCATGAATAAAACTGTTTACTGGATGTAGAAAATCCCCTGCTTCATAATTTGCATATAAATTTGCCATTTCCACCTCAAGTTATTGGACACGGCAATTGAGACATCATCAAGGAAGAAGTGCAATTTTCATTAACACAGAAGTGGAGAAAAGGCGATGTGAGTTTGTTCGTCTCTGTTCTGTAATCATGAGTAGAAGAATAACTTTGGAAGCTAAAAAGTGATGGAGGATAAAAAAAATCAGCGTCCTACAAATGAGAAACAAAAAAAGTGTACCCACTGACAAAGAGAGCACACCATTATATAACCAACGCTACTAATAACAGCCACAGATAGCAACCATTAATAATTATTATAATAATGGGTATTAATTAAGAGGCTATTATTTGCAATAAAGTTTGTGAAAGATCTGTTTGTAAATATAAGATTATATGATAATGAAAATCATCTCAAAACAGATGAGATTCATATGTCCACTTGCACAGTGGACATATGAATCTCATCTGTTTTGTTTAATATTAAGTAGTCTCACATTATTTTTCATCTGCTTTTCACCTTATAAAGCTCGGCTCTTGAAGGTGAGCCTGCAGATAGTCCAGAACATGCATTAGGTCCACGCAATGCCACTTAAATTTACACTTGCCCATTTTTCTTGCTTCTAAAAGATTAACTTTTTGGACAAAATGTTCACTTGCTCCCCAATATATCCCACCCATTAGCAGGTGCCATGATGAAGAGATAATCAATGTTATCCACTTCACCAGTCAGTGGTAATAATTTTATGCTTGATCAGTGTATAAATGCCAAATTATTAGGAGAGAGCCAGACATAATGAGCCCACACAAAAGGCAGAAATGGCAGGGGGAAGGAGGCATGGTGACGATGAAAAATGTCTTTACTCATATAAGATCATTTTTAGAAAAAACTGTCTTTAATTATAGGAGCCCTATGTTGCATTCAAATATAATCAGTGTTGCTGTTTGTGCCACACAGAAATATAAAAGTGTATTGTCTTGTTAACCGCAGATAACCTGGAGGTGAGGTACAGACTGGACAGCGGCAAAGATGCAGAGATCCTGAGGAGCAAAGTGAAGAACCTCGCCGACCGACAGCTACATGTTGTGACCGTCAGCAGACTGGCAGACGCTGTCTCTGTGCAGGTACACACATGCAGACACAAACCTACATAAGTACATACAAGAAAGCACTCGGCACAAGAAACCATTCCTAGCAATAAACCTTAAGTCAGCCTCGTCTCTTAACGTCCCTTCTGTCCAGTGACCAGCAGAAGAAGCAGCAAACAGATGAAACACTCGCATACAATAAAGTCTGGCATGCTGTGAAAGATAAGGGTGATAAATACATCCCAAAGTATATTTTCTGTACATTCAGGATCAGAAATGGCATAGTACAATGATCACAGGTCTCTTCCTATTACACATTTAGTTTGTTTTGTATTGCTGGTATTTCAGGATAAACTTGAGAAGCCATTTATATTGCATTCATAGCTAATAAAACATTTAAAGCTCCGATTTAAGCTTTGGTTGCATGATTGGTTGTATATACTAAAACACTCACCATCCATTCAAGTGGTGGTGCTTATTTAAAAGCCCATTTTGAAGGGAAACCTTTTATTTTCTTTCAGATTGACCAGAATGCCAAAGAGAACTTTAACCTGACATCTGATGTAGAATTCAACAGGATAAAGTCACTAGTTCTTGGCAGAGTGCGCGGTAAGTGAGACCGAATGGCGTTTCAGGCTGAAGAGCACTCAGATGGGCTAATTTCAGAAATGTTCTGCCACATCAGACAATGAGGCTTTCAAACTTTCATCATGATGGGTCCATCACAGGAGGGGTTGTTGTCTAGACTATATAGGATATATATGATGTGAGCATAGCTCTCATTTTCATTGCACAAAATGACAAGGACATAATGGTAAATTGAAAAGTGCATACAGGCCAGAACGACTGCTAACATGGCAACAACTTTTTCCAAGCATTAAGAAAGACAATACGCTAATAACTAGACAGTATAAAAGGTAGGAGGAGCTACAATGACATCGCACACAGGTTTCTGAAGCCATGATATTATGAGTGTATCTGCCATCTTCATCATCACCAGCAAAAAAAATGGATGCAAAACCATGTGTGCAATGGTTAACGACTGGTCAGTCACAAGTTCACAAAATAGACTTAATTTTATATTCAATGTGACCCAAAACGGGTCTTTTACAGGATTTACAGAGGTCAAGACAGGAAGCCTTGTCTTTTGCAACCACAGAAGCCAATCCAACTTTACTGATAAAGCGCTTTCAAAAACAGCAACCACTGACCAAAGTGCTGAACATGGGAACAAAAACACACCAGAACAAGAGAATACAAGAGAATATACAAAAAGAGAATCAAAATTACAACACAAAATAAAAGCATCAATAAAATACAGAACTAGAATGATGATAAAGCTGAGTGTATGCTGACTCCAGCCAAGCAGCTAAAGCTTGATTTTCAACAGGCAACGAAAGCAGTGATCTCAGTTGCACTGAGATTCATTTCCAGGTGATGTGCAGGAAGTACAGAGGAGACGAGGAGCCACAAAAACTGGGAAAAGTCCCATATGTGTCCTCGTGATATTCTTGAGTGTTTATGGACATTTTTCCTGATTGCTATTTTGTTGGATTATCCGGCCGCCTTGTTTTCCCTGCCAGCCTTTTGTCACCACTGTTTGTACATTTTTCAAATTTAAATCCTTATTTAATAATCCATTCATTATTTGGTCAAATCCCTAAATAAACTCTGAACCAACTAATCTTTCACCATCTCTGCTCTTGTATTCTTTATTAAAAAAGTAATCTGGTCCTAATGATCATACCTTACTGTACATTTTATAAAACACTGTGCTATATGTGTCTTTTCTCTATAGATTATGAGTTGGATCCAGACCTGGCTCGGCTTGGCTCTCTGGGTTTCACAGGCTGTCTATCTGCTATCCTCTTTAACTCCATCAGCCCTCTGAAAGCTGCTTTGCTCCACCCAAACACCAGTCCTGTTACAGTAACTGGTCCACTGATCCAGTCCATTTGTGGCTCCATTTCAGCCAACTCCTCTCATGTAGCAGAAACCACACACCACCTATCAGGTACTTTCATGCTTTCTTTGCTGGTATTGTTACCATCATGGTCCATTTTCTCTTTTCTACACTACACATTTCAAGTGTCTCCAGTGCATTCTAATCCAAAGCTATCTAACACAGGTGCTGGTCATAAAATTAGTTGATTTATTTCAGTAATTCCACTCAAAAAGTGAAACTATATTATATTCATTTATTACACACAGACTGATATATTTCAAATGTTTGTTTCTTTTAATTTTGATGATTATAACTGACAACTAATGAAAGCCCCAAATTCAATATGGGTTTTGTTTCACCAGGTGTCTTCAATATTGAACCTTTTCACAATATTCTAATTTTCTGAGATACTGAATTTGGGGTTTTCATTAGTTGTCAGTTATAATAATCAAAATTTAAAGAAACAAACATTTGAAATATATCGGTTGTGTGTAATGAATGAATAATGAATATAATACACAAGTTTCACTTTTTGAATGGAATGGAATTTTCTGAGATACTGAATTTGGGGTTTGGGTTTCACTTTTTGAATGGAATTACTGAAATAAATGAACTTTTTCATGATATTCTAATTTTATGACCAGCACCTGTACTGCCATTCTGTCAGATGATGCTGGCATTGCAGACAGATCAGCTGAAGGCATACTTTGTTGGATGCCAAGAGATATTGGTCCTCTTTAAACAGAGATAAATTGGGAGCTTAAAGTGGTGGTGGTAATGGTCGGCTCCCACTGTCTCCAATACAGTTTTGTTCTGCCCTTCACGTGGCTCCGGATCACACTGGGAGCATTTCAGAAGCAACGCATTTTGTCTGCACGGGTTCGTCAGTTTTGAAAGTTGACTAGTTTTCTATACTCTTCCTGCTCCCCCTACCTGATTTCAACTTGCATGAAAAATACAGCCGGCACTATTTTAAGTGACACAGAGTGGCAAGCCGGTGGCTTGCTTTGATATCACTTGCTGATGTATTTCCTTTTCAGTTAACTTTTGCTTTTGTTACTCTGCCCCTCAGTCAAGAAGTATTAAGGAAAAGATTCTGGTTAAAATCCGACTCTTCACAGTAACCCTACATGTTGCAAAGTGTCGCTTATCTTGAGCATTTGTATGTGGCATCCAGCGATCGTTTACAAGCATCTATGTGCAACACTAATGCTGTGGCACAATGCCAAAGAACACCTTGTGTGTTTCTCTGAGAGAGCA
The DNA here is from genome assembly GCA_024447675.2 of Pterophyllum scalare. Classification (NCBI taxonomy): domain Eukaryota; kingdom Metazoa; phylum Chordata; class Actinopteri; order Cichliformes; family Cichlidae; genus Pterophyllum; species Pterophyllum scalare. The sequence goes on from JAMQGT020014487.1 coordinate 127,590, forward strand.
GCAGTTTTGGGCTGGTGTCCCATAAACAAACAAATATGATTGACACTTAATACGCTGCTTATTTCAGACCACACATGTCTTAAAGCATCATGAATACATTTTGAAAATATAATATAATGTCTCATTACTATTGCTATTGATCAAGATTTTGCACATCTTATTTAATGAGTCATTCCTTCCTCATTGGTGTTATATGCAGATTTGCAATCATGCACAGTTAATAGATGAAGACAATCTAGTCAATTCTCGTGTAGTTTCTGCTGGATGATGGTTTTTCTTCATTATTCTCTCTGCCAGGACAGTGTCAAACATCAGTTTTTTTTGTCAGCCTCTGCAGATGTTCTTCTTACAATTGCAAATGCAAGTGTCATGGAGAGGCATTCATTGTAGTGACATTATTCTGGTGGTTTGCATAATTAGACCATCATCATAAATGCACTGTTTGGTCTCCCTCTGCTGATTTTCCCATTTAAAATAACCAGCACTATACCTTAGAAACAAAGTTACGATGCTGAAGTACTTACTGTAGCTTAGCAAGTTTTAAGTTTCTGCACATTGATTTTAATAGTGGAGGATTAATAGTCATACATGTCGTGTTTTTCTTGCAAAAGTAAATGTTGACAGGAAATTAAAGCATACAGATTTGTAACAACCAGTGAATGGATAGTTACCTTGAAAAAGTAATCCAATTTCCGATTACTCCTTCAAAAAGTAACTTTATTACTTTGCTGATTACTTAATTTTAAAAGTAACAAAGTTATATTACAAGTTACTCAGGCCCATTCAACAGCTGCCGGTGTGAAAAAGTGATCCAATTACTTGATTAATTGATGGAGTAATCGATAGTTGCAGCCCTACGTGTATTCAGAAAGCCATAGTCAAACATTAGTTTTCAGCAACAGTGGAGCTATCAAAGGCCTTCAAGAAAAACAGTTTCCAGCAAGATCATGATACATAATGGTACATTAAAAAAGTTGAAATTTATAATCACAGCATGCTGGCTGATATTCGAACGTAGGAAATGCTTTTAGCAGCTGATCGATAAAACATCTGGATTATATTTTTGTTGTGTATACTTTTTACGTGATTTCTGCAAACCCATTAGTGGAAGGAAACGGCACTCTGGGACACATTAAATGCATGATATGTAAGTGTAACTCTTCTGGATTATGTGCAAATAATTATCACTCTATCGATCTAATAACACCTGATTTAGAGTTCTGGGTTGGTCCTACGTACATAACCAAAAATCCTCTCTGAACCTAACCTGACATGCACCTCAAGAAATGTAAGTACACATCCACAAAAACTGATAACCGCCTAGGCTTTGGAGGTGCTTTCCAGTTACATACATAGGCCCCCCTCACTCAATTAACAAGGGGGAGTGGCATTTAGTGGTTAGCATTAGCTAGCTAATTAGCATTATCATTTGAATATTATATTACATTTTAGGCCTTTGAGCGTTATTCTTTTAATTAATGTTTAGCCCTTATTATGCAAGAGAAATTGTCTAGAAGTCATTTTGTTTGCAGTTTTTATGTTCGCAGCATTGAATACTTCAGCATCAACTAAGCAGGATTTAGAAAGATTTGAATCCGTAGCAGTCAGTGACTCAAGATTACAACATGTCTCAGCACCTAAGAGAGAGTGATAACGCCGACCCCCTTGACTGGGGTGATCAGCCAGAAATGCCCCTTGAATGGGGTGATCTACCAGAAATCCCACTTGACCCTGAAACCGACACCCATTAATGGGGTTTTCAGATAGATATTTAACTTAACACTGACGCCGACCCCCTTGACTCGGGTGATTGGCCAGAAATCCTACTTGACACTGAATCCCCCAGAAGTGCATCTGATCACAGTATGCAGGAGGAGAAAAGTCATCTGGAGGAAACAATGAGATGGAGGCCCAAAATGAGCCACCAGGAGAACTCTGCAGTGAACTTCAAATGAACACACAAGACAATGATATGTGCTGCAAGCTCCAAGTCACAGAGAGAAGAAATCAAGAGCTGCAAGTAACGTTCAATGAAGCACTGCAAAAAAATGCACACGTGCTTAAAGGAAAGGAAGAACAGGATGCGTTATGCACAGAATTGGAATCCAAGCTCCAAGAAATGGAGGGGAAAAAAAGGAATCCTTACAAGTAACGTTTAATAAAGCCCTGAAAAGAAAATACAGACATACTGAAAGGGAAGTTACAACAGGATGCGATGCGCACAGAGCTGGAATCCAAGCTCCAAGACCTGGAGAAAAAATAAAAGCTTACAAGGTAAGCTTAATGAAGCCCAGAAAAGAAATACAGACATGCTGAGAGGGAAGTTACAACAGGATGCGATACGCACAGAGTTGGAAGCCAAGCTCCAAGGCTTACAAGGAAAGTTTAATGAAGCCCAGAGAAGAAATGCAGATGTACTTAAAGAAAAGGAACAACAGGAAAAATTGCAGCAAGTTGTTCTTGAAGACTTTGATAAGAGAAACACAAACCTGCGAGTAACTTGTAAAAAAAAAAACTCGTAGACAAAAGCAAAAAAATGAAGGAATACAAGGAAGATTTAGAGAAAATGTGTGCAGAGATTCAGGGCAGGATCCAACATATGGTGCAAAAAAATGCACAACTGCAAGATCTGTATAAAAATGTCCAGGACAGAATGAGTGAAATGCACGAAGAGAAGCAACAAAAAGACAAAATGCATAAAGACGTGCAGTGTGCACTTCAACAAGAGCAGAGGAGAAGTCGGGAATTGCAAGTCATGAATCTCCAAGTACAGCAATGCAATGAAGTGCATTAGGCACTGAAAGTACAGGAACAGAGATATAAAGACCTGGAAGAAAAGCATGCAGAAGAGCACCAAAAAAACTGAAGAATTTGAGAAAAGGTGCAAGAAACTTGAGAATGCAGAAAGTATCAATGAGCTGCAAAACATCATACTACAGCACAAAGATCTGCAAGAACGCTATCTGAAAAAGAAAAAGCACTTCAAGTTTTTCTGGAATAACTCTGCTGCTTCTTCAGCTCCGCCTGGACAAAACTAGCCTTAACTTCCTTTAATCCATCTCCTTGACGTTCACCTCTGCCTTTCTTTCCTCTAACCATTCTCATTATCCCTTTCTTCTCTTTCCCTCCCTTTTCCTTTCACCCCCCCAACCAGTCTCGGCAGATAGCTGCCCCTCCCTAAGCCTGGTTCTGCTAGAGGTTTCTTCCTGTTTAAAGGGAGTTTTTCTTCTCCACCATCGCTTAGTGCTTGCTCACAGGGTATTGTTGGGGGTTTCCCTTTTTTTTTTTCTTCAATATTTTTTCTTTTTTTCTTTTCTTTTTTCTTTCCCTTTTTCCTCTTCTCTATCCCTTTCTTTTCACCCTTCTCTCTTTGCTTTACTCTCTCTCTTTTCCTTTGCCTTATCATCCCCAACCTGTTAATAATAATAATATAATAATATATAATATAATAATAAAGGCAATCACACTAAAATTACTTCTGTTTGTGAATGTTCACTTATTTATTTTTGCTTACGATCTCTGTGCAAGATTAGGCTAAATGTTTACCACACAAATATGAAAGTTGCATAAAACCTTGCGGTTACCTTAGGACCAGAAAACCAATATACCAAAACATTAGTGGGGTTAGGTTAGTTGACGATTATAAATTACCCACAGGTGTGAATGTGAGTGTGAATGGTTCACAGACTGGTGACCTGTCCAAGGTGCACCTCGCGTCTCACCCTGGCAGCTGCGATAGCTTCCAGCCGCCGTGGAAGAAAGTCAAAGAAAAGAACAGAAGGATGACATTTATGCTTCAAATATAACTAATGATATGCAATAAGCACACATGTAACTCAAAATAATATAATAATAATAAAATCTAAAAGAAAAGTTGGGGTGGCTGTGGCTCAGGTGGTAGAGCAGGTCATCTACTAATCGGAAGGTTGGTGCTTTGATTCCTGGCTGCTCCGGTCTGCATGACAAATTATCCTTTGGCAAGATGATGAAGCCCAAGTTGCACTCTGATGCAAGCGTTGGAGTATGTGTTTGTGTGAATGTTAGACAATAAAAGAACATAGCTTAGATTCATATGGAAGTGCTTGTATGAATAGGTGTGAATGGGTAAATGTAAACGTGTTGTATAAGCGCTTTGGGTGCTCAGTCAGGGTAGAAAAGCGCTATATAAGAACTAGTCCGTTTATCATATTTTAAGTGGCACTGGATTGACTATAATGTAGGTACAATAACACAGACTCCTAAAGATTCTTGCAAAACAGATCATTTCTTCATTTTATATATTAGCCCTTCATAAATCATGTTGACTACTTATATTGGTAAATAGCATGCAAAGACATAACACATAAAAGCACACAGAAACATCGGACTCATTTTTTGGCACTACACTGGCAACCCCGCCCCACCCTCCACCCCAAGCACGAAACGAGGGTGAATCAACCGTGTTCAAGGGCAGCATTTCCTCTACTGCGTACTGTCCAACCAACTTCTTTAGTTCTCTGCCACTTACTGGTTTTCTACCGGAGTCCAGCTTTTGTTTTTTTGGGTGCTCGGGGGGTTTCCTGCATTAGTTGCAGCTCTCTGCTTCACACCACCTGGTGGGACTTTCTCTGTAAGTGTGACTGTGCCGTGCTGCAACTTCAAATGTTTCTTCAGATTTGACGTAGTGTTTTTGAAGCTAGATAGCACTTTGTCGCCAGCACAAACCTTGATATTGTCATCTTTAGCTGACACGAACTCAAAATATTGCCTGCATTTCCAGCTGGAAACCACACATCTGTCCTCCCTCCATTGTTTACATCTGTGTCACTATGAGGTATTGTTGTCCCTCATGCTGAAAACGTGAAGACGTCACTGCCCGAGACGCAAGAAGAAAGCAAAAATATATCTTTTTACTAATTGCATAAAATAAAGTGTTAGATTATTCATTACTGAAAAAAGTAGTCAGATTATAGTAACGCGTTACTGACATCACTGGTAACAGTATGGTTTATTGTAGCGTATGGAGACTTCAGGAGGGTTTGTTGGATCACAGTCTCAGCCGTGATGAGTGCAGCATCCTCCACAAAGGTTAGGTACCGAGTAGTAAACAGATGCTTCAGTATTTATGATCTTTCTTGACCGCACAGCTTGGGAATTATGTTCCCCATCTGGCTCAAATAATTAATATTACTGAAGTTCATATCATAGGCAGTTCTGTGTGGGAGATACCTCTCAAACTTCATGATGAGACCTTTGGGTTGCTAATGCTGTTTTACACAGGAGTAATGGCCAGAAAATTAGGCAATTAATTTAAACTAGGCACGAGAGTTTCCTTTGTCATATCCTTCCCCTGTGGTCACTCATCTAATCTGCTCTGACTGAAGGTACCACCATACATGATTCCTGTCTCCCCCCACAGCATTGTCTCATTTGAGCATCCCTCAATTTCTATTTTTCTCGTCACTAATGACCGTCTTTTGCTCCCTTGCTTTCTTTTACTCTGATCTGGTCTCTGTGCTTCCTTTCATTGTCTTTTGTGTCATTCTTTCTATTCCCCTCGTGATCCTTTTGCAAATGCCTTCTTTTCTCTTTTCTTTCCCCCTGCACTTTATTTCTCTGTTCTGCAGGCCAATCTGGATCGGTGGGAACAGGTCAGCCTTTAGTGAATGCCATCAGGAGTGACTCAGCTCTCATCGGAGGTACTGTTGCAGCAGCCTGTTCCAGTGTGGCCCTGCCATTATCATCAATCGATCAGGAGACAGAAACCGTGTAGAAAGCAAGTGGGGACAATGTGATCTCAAGTCAGTTAATAGACAGTTTCAAACCTGTGCTCCTACCAGGTCCTTTTTCTTTATTTGGATTCATTTATAAAAAAATTTTTTGATACACCTCAGTGCAGAGGAACTGGCAGTGAAATGATGATTAAAATTGAACTGCATGCTGTGCAAATGAAAGCCCATTGCTGCCTCTCAAACAGCTCGACTGTGTCTGAATACACAAAGGAAAACACGGCTAATTAGAATACAAATGACTTTAGACTCCAAGTACAATTCCTGTCAGTTTTTCTTATTGCTAAAATCAGTGTAGATACCTTTTAATAGGTCAAATTGTCCAGGGAGCCAGGAAAAGATGTGGAAGAGCCTGCACTGCTAATGATGGAGCAAAGCAATTTAATGTTTCTGTGTCTGTTGGGCTACTGACCAGTTTCATAATGTTTCGTTTCCAATTTGGTTCTTAGGTGTTAATTTGTCCCATTTGAAAATAAGACACAAAGCACTCAAATGCAGCCAATATAATTTCCTGAATCTGTTTTTATTTTAGAAAAACAGCGACTACTTGACTGCGAGGTTCCAGAGGCCATCTGTCATGCCAGGAAGCTCCTGATTTGCATTAACTAGCCTAGACTTTAACTTCATGCAAATAAGCAATCGGCAACTCAAAGTGTCAAAGGTCAAAATGCAATAGATAGTGAATGAAACATGTGGAACAAATGCAAATTTAGTGAAACTCCTCTTCAGCTTTTACAGTTAACAGGTGTTATCAATTTGTGATCTCTATTTTTTTTTCTTTTGATTATTTACATTTCTGACATGTTTTTAGGCTCTGTTACTGGTACAGCTCATTAAACCGCTCTATATTTATACTAACATATGATAAAATAATATTCTCACCTCCATGTTAAAGATATGGCTCGGTGTTTCATTAAGGACTTATTTTCCCTCCTTTTTTTTTACAGCATGTGGTTCCTAAAGCTTCATACTTCTAACTTTAATAATCACGACACAGATTTCCTTTTGATGGCTCTTTCATGTGGATTGTGTTCGTGCATACCTCTAGGAGCACTGCACCAAAATGATGAATCACATAAGACAAAAATTATGACACTTCTTGACCAGCCGTACAACTGGGCGGTATGTGCTGGGGCCTTATGTGGAAGTCTTGAAACATTTCTATGTGAAACTTTGTTTTATTTCAGCAAAAGACAAAAACACACTCACACAGAGTGTCGCTGCTAACACTTCAGGAAAAATGCTGCTCCAATAAAGCCAAGCTTTTGGCTTGCTTTCTTTTCATTTTGATAATAAATATCAAAAAGCCTCAATTAATCTATTGTGATACCTAGAAAACATGAACAAGCCCTAAGAGTTTAATTTGAGTTATAATATTAACTCAAGTTTTGGGACTCTGCTCATTAAAAGCAAAAATGTACCATCTTCAAAATGAAAGTAAGCAGTTGTCAGGTGTGATTTTTGATTTTTATGGGCTGAGTCAAGGAATTTTTGATTGCATCTTATATTGATGTTCTGTTTTTAAGTAGAATTCATAGACTGTAAATAAAAGAAGTACACAGTCATGACATCATCCACATTGAAGCCTTAACCTGAGCATTTTGGTCATCACCACCTTAGTGTTTTGAAGCAAACCATAAAAAGCGAGGGGCGGATCTGACTGAGAACCCAACAACACTGCATTAGTGTGTTAATGATAGAACACAGAGACCATAAACGCACCAGGAAAGTGTTTGCTGAGGACATAGATCAATCAAGGCCTCAGTCGCACAGGCCTAAAAACTGGTCTCTAGGCAACCTCCAGTCACTGGGGAAAAATGTGTATTCCCGAGTGGTTGCTGGCTTTCTCTGGGTGAAATTGGTCACAAAGTGGGTGCAGCATCAAAAACCTCCTTGTGATTGCTTTGGTTGCTAGCAGACTGCTGTCGTTGCACATGTGGAAGATGTCAACTCGTTTGCAAAGTCACTAACTAACCACTATAAGAGAATGTTAATTTAAGCTACTTCAGCATTGGCTTCACTGTCAGGCCAAGAAGGTATGCCCACTTCACATATGCAGTTTTTAGTAGAGTTCCCTAAGATAGACTCGCATCATCTCTGCCGTGCTGTTGTAACTTTGTCCATTTGTCTACTTTGCAGGTGTGATAGCCATGTTGATCTTTGTGACCGTGACTGCATTAGCCATAATGGCCCGATTCCTCTACAGGAGGAAATGGACATGTCAGAGCCAGGAGGTAAAAACAGTAAAACCCGAAGACCCAGAGCTGCCATTCAGAAGCCGGATCACTTCACAGAACGGTCCCACTGAGAACCAGAAGGAATATTTTATTTAGGAGACGGCTCAACTTGCTGCTGACCAGGCAGTGTTGGAGCTGAGGGGACAGACAGTGATAGAAATGCCTTGTCAAGCCTCAGTGCTTTACACAACAAACTGAGCCTGACTACTGGCTCAACACGACAGGAAGACACAGACAGAACCAGAATCTCGTCTTCTTTCATTTTGTTTGGGTTTTTGCTTCTACGGTTTTGTTTTTAAACAGACTGTATAAAGATGCTCATGTGTCAATGCCGTCAGTGGAACAACTGTAAATAGAAAATGATGTAAATCTTAAAATTATGACTTTACATCAATCACTCTTTCCAGTCTTCTTGAAATGATTACAGAAAGAAATGAAATGAAACTAATTTATTGGATCAGATATTATGTGGATAGTGAATGTTTGCTGTTTTTGATCTAGCGATCTTTGTTCATTTATTTTCATTTGATTTTTTTTTTAATGGTTTTCTGTGTTCTGCTGCTAAACCCCCCACCCCAACCCCAACCCATGTTTTTATTTCTCTTTTTAAGTATTCTGTCATTGTTACATCAAACAAAGCATTACTTACCTATTTACTTTCTTCAGTCTATCTGAGCGAAGGGAAGGGAAAAAATGCACACGTTCTTCACTCAAGCAGAAGTACAGATACAGATGAGGTACTGATTTAACTTCTTTACATGAATAAAAATAAAGCAGTACAGACTGTGGTATGTACTCAAAGTATAAATGTAAAAAGTAGCTCTTTAAAGGACATTTCTATTTTTGTGCAAAGATAACTAATGTTTTCTGCCATGATGTCACTTTTCTGTATCACAAGCATGTCTCTGCTGTGTGCTTGTATTCCCTGCATATGTTTTTTTTTCCGTCTTTCCTTTTCTTTTTACATCACACATGATATGCAGTAGTGATGGATACGCCACACTTCATTACTTCCCACCTCTGGTTCTGAGTAGTAAAGGTACAGGAGTGAACTTCACAGTATCCTGCTTTTTCTCCCGATATCATTCCAGCTAAAATGTGAATTTAAATCTTTTACCTGAAAAGCAGATAAGTATGAAAATGTGTTTTAAAAAATGTATAAATCAGTGGAGACCAAAGGATTGTGTGAAAAATGGCTCATTAACATAATATTTGTGCCTCTCCTACCCTCCACCTAAATAAGACCCCAGATTTGACTCCAGTAAGTTTCACTTTTGTTGACGTGTTCAGGTTTTGCCAGGTGTGGTTCAGAGAAACACATCGCTGTCTCATATGTACAATGTTTTGTCAACCCATCACTCCATCCCAGTGTCCTCTCTATGGAAGCTGAGTGACATGAGAAAAACCTCACCTGACAGCTTCCTTTGCCATTGTGATCATTACTCTCAGTCGAGGGTGTTGTGAAAATTAAATGTAGTAAACAGCTTACACATACAGTGTCTGGTCAAAAAAAAAAAATTTCACTGAGAACATTGCAACTTGTGTACTTTTGTGGTGTATTTTTAGCAAGCACTGGATTTCCTTTTTTATTGTATTTTTCTTTCATCCCCACTATCTGATTTTATTATTCGATTAAGCAACGTCTTTGTGTGGAAGTTCAAATTCTTCATATAAAAAAAAAGAAAAAGTTACCAACACTCTGACAAGCCTGAACTTTGCTTGGAAAGAAGTCCTGGGTGTATGTTGCACTGATGGCACCAAATGCTTGAAGACAATGCAGGGCATGCTGGGAAACAACAAACATTTATCACTCCACTGCACTACATAAGCATGCAGAAGGACCTGGATGTGGATACAATGAGGAATCACTGAAGACAAGACCAAATAATAATGTTGGCAACCCACAGAGTGAGGAGGACACTGGATCAGTTTCTACAGTGTGAACCATTTACTGAATATTGTGTTTAATTGTTTTGAAGAGTTGGGGTGACAGGTTTGGTTCTCTTCTAGTAGCGCTTTACTTCTGAACTATTGCAACACAATGCTTTTTAATCATACTGGAGGTATACTGTGGTGTCAGTGAGCTTGAGTGACCTGCTGTTAGAGTTTAATTTGTACTATTTTAGTAACAAACACGGGTTTTTGTTCAGTGAAATGAAAATAAATGATCTTTTTCTGAAGTGGCTTTATCTTTCCTTTCACTTGAATTATAACCCTGCATTTTTATTGCATTATTAACCTTTTTGTTCTGTTACTGAAGCTGTAATTTTTCCATCACTGATTCCATTAATATGAGCACAGTCTCTGTGAAATGCTACAGAGTAGCGCTGAATCAATGAACATGAGCTTTGGAGCTTGATCAATGAGCAGCTTTTAGTGCTTGCAAGAAGGCTCATCAATTGAGATTTAGACAGCTAATGTCTGAATCAATTATTTCTCTGTTAAATTAAGTCAAAACAGCAAATTTAATTACCATAAATTTACATCTCTGACTGTTAGGCGCTGTAAAAGTTGGGTGGGACTTTTCTTCGCCATGTGACATTTCTGATGGATATGAATATGCATCTGTCTGCAGAGAGGAGATAACTTCACCGCCTGCTGCTTCGTGATGCATTCAGGTGCAGGAGATGTCAGGCTAATTTATGTCGATGTGCATCTAGCCTCTCTGCGAGCTGAAACAATAACACGTGGACACAAAGCTCTGACATGACTGCGCTTCCCACTACTGCTGTCCACCTACTTTGTATGCGCACGCACACACACGACATGACGGTTCAGGTGACAGCAGCTGTGCGGTTGTCAGCAGGTATTATTTACAGGGAGACACATCCGTGCCTCTAATAACACCTCATTAGGGAGAACAAGAAGAGGACTTGTTGTAATGGCACATGCACCCAGGGGGAAACAAAGCCGATCGCGAGTCAAGATTATTATCACTTATTTGAAGTAAAGCGAGTTTTCAACAAAGTGTGGATGTGTGACAATGCTGACATAAATATGATCGTTAAAATTTGATTTTATGATTATTTAATGGGAGACTGACACCAAAACTATGGGCTTTGCGTGGCTTGAGAAATTATTGTCTTCACAAGCCAATGGAACAGTCTGAATCAGATTTTCTAAGAAAAAAGATCAGGATCAACCATTATTGCACAGAAAGACTGTCTAAAAGCTTTAAGTTTGTTGTTTTCATTTAATCGGGAGAAAGCTTAGAACCACCATTGTGATGCAGTCATCTCTCATTGGGGTTTTGAGGTTTGGTCAAGTCAGCTAATGGGAAGGCAATCTGGCTTTGTTGAACTTGTTAGCAACATGAACTCAAAACACTTTAAAAAAATAAACATCATATTGCCTCTGCATGCATTATAATCATGAAAAAAAGGCCATCCACAAGATGCATGCAGGCTTTTGATACTGTAAGATTCTTACTGTTGACACGCTCGAGATCCTGCTGTGACTCGTGTCAGCTGGCCAGCGCTGTTAAAGAAACCTTGCTGACAACATGTAGCCCGCCTGTGTTTGCGCGCTGGCAGTGAAGTCGTCAGGGGTCATCAGCACGCAGGCCAGCAGGCAGGACTGCTCGGGCAAAACAAACTGCGTGTGACGACTTTGTGACTGAAGAAGTCAACAAGGACACAAAGAGAGATGGACCATGAGGATCACAGGAGCAGCCACTTCTTTTTTTGTTTTGAATCTTTTAGCAGCCAGAGAGAGACAAACCTGCACCACACCAGTGACCACAGCAGGGCCGTGAATCTTTTCTCTCTCCTGTTTCCTCCTTTTGTGATGTCAGCACCTGTGGGACAAATCATACACTAAGGTTCTCACTGGTGTCCATTCTTCATTTTAGATACTGACAGCTATAATAATATCATCATGTGGCCTCTTAAAAAGTGCATGTCAATGCATGACACAAGGTGATGAGTACACACTAAATTTTTTGTTGGCTACTGCATTACAACCCTATCACTATCTTCATCTGCCATTTCATTTTTTTGCTGATATTTACAGTCCCATCATTGCAGGTGGAGCCTTGTTGTAGAAAATATTTGGGTGCAGCCGCCGTGATGTCGCCCACTCATTTTTGAACTACTAGTTTGAAGCCTCTACTTTGCCATTAATCTGTTACCATCTTGGAGGCAAAACCTGGCAGTTTGTCTGCTATCAGGAAAGTAGATGGTTTTTCCAGACTACATGATGAAGTGTCCATTGGAAAGACGATAAATGCCAGACACTCACTCATACATCCACTGGTTTCTGCTTGGGATGGATGAATGGTGCATGATACAACTGACACAAGAGAGCTAAAAAAAAAATCACCTTTTGTAGTGTTGTCATGAAAGCTTTAACTATTTACAGAGGCCAAAACTGGTCATTATATATATATATGTGTGTAAATTGTATTGCTAAGGTTAAGCATTTGAAGGAAGGGCATGAATACCTGAAGCAGAAGGTAATTTATGTTCTGATGGTCTGATTCAGGTGAAATATTGTATAGTTGATCCTTGAAAATATCTTTTTCTTTAACCAGGCTATATTTTTTTATGCCATAAAAGTTGATAATTTTAACATGGGACGTGATGGGGACTGACTCACTTTTGAAGCCAGCGTTAAGTGGCCATTAGTGTAACCACTAGAACAGAATTTGCTTTGAGGGTGTTTGTTGCCTGTCTCGTTTGGCTCTGTCACATTTTTTTTTCTCAGTCGCTGATGGTTTTCATTGAGAGTTAATTTAAATGGTCCTTCTGACAGGCTAACAGTCTCCTCTGTGGTTTACAGAAAAGGTCCCAAACGGCAACAAGTCTTTGGAGGATATCTCTGAGACTGATACTATTTTACTCAAAACATTGAATGCTTAGCTAAACTGAGATAAAAAACGGAGCTAGACTGAGAGGAGGGATGAATATAGCCATGGGGGTGTCGCTAATCTGTGACTCTCTAATGGCAGCTTTAGAGGACAGCCTTTAATCAGAGTCTCTGAAGATATGAACAAGTCCATCGCTTTGTGAACGAAAGCACAAAAGATGCTTTTTAAACACAAAGATTTAGCTATTTTCTTGCTGTAGTAGAATATTTTTCTATCCACTGAATATTAGTTTGGGATAACAGAAATCCTTTGAAAGTGTGAAGGGACTCATTGCTTTTTAAAAATATGTGGGGTGTTTTATACATATGTCCTTCCTCTTGCGTTTTTAGGTTTTAAATGTATAAAAGTACCGTTTAAATGTGTTTATTGCATTGAGGTTTTGTTTTATTTATTTTTTTTACTTTGTCAGGAAACACTATTTAAACAAAACAAATAAAATCTATTTCACGAAATTATAAAATGCTCCGGTGAAAATGATGACCTTTGTGGTCTTGGGTCGGTTTCGACCCAGTTATAATATGAGATACAGATGAGGCAGTTTCTGATGAGGAGGACGATAGAGAGTATCAACCAGAGGACACAGACACAATTTGATGAGTCTGATGAGGAAGTCACAAGTGCTGAAGCTCCACCCACTCCTGCTGAAACATAAAATCTGAAAGTGGTAACATTTCTATATATATTTATGCTTGATTTACTTGATTCTGTCTTACTTGTCTTCATTTCCTTAAGTATAATGAGCTAAATTCATTCATATTTTATGCCACTGTAGACGAAAACAACTTCCACAAAGATTACTGGGGCCTACAATTAGCCCACCTACAAAGTAGGCGACATTCAAATCCTCCAAACCTGTGTGGTTATCACAATGGACACAGCAGCCTTTTTGCAATGTATTATTTAGTTTTAAAAGTTGATTTATTTTTGTTACCAGTTAAATATTAAAATTATGCACTCATACTGTAAAATGTGTGTGATATGTCAAGAAGTTGATCGACCAGAAATATGAATGGAGGATTCAGTCTGTGAGGACCTGTGGACAGAGCTTCTCTTTTTGCATGCTTACAGACATTACAGTTCCTTTATGTTACTTTAACAAGGGTAAATCTCTTTTGGCTTGCTGGCCCTGATTCAGGAAGATGGTGTGAGTTTATAGAATAAGCTGAAGTTAAATGTGTCTTTTGACCCCACCTCTAACTGCAGTTGCTGTTCATGGTGCTGATCAAAAGCTGGAATTATCTTATTAATATTGATTATTGCTACATCGTTTTATTTTGGCACCAACACAGTTGGTGATGTTAGGTAACAATTGTTAGGTAACAAGTAGCTGCCAGGCCTGGAATGGCTAGATCCCAGTCCAGAAGTGGGAATTGCATCTAAAAGGAGACAGATTAGAATATTGGCCAGTCTGTTTGTGGGCTATTTATTGCCAAGAATATCCAATCAATAAAAAGTAATTTCACTTTGATCTGGCAACAAAATAAAACGATTTACATATCTCCTTCATTCGGACTATGGACATATTGCAAATAAACTGCATTACTGAGAGGTGGTGAAGTGTCAATAAATATACTGATTCATGAATTCGTAACATTTTCTGCAGCATTACTCACTTGTCTTATTTGCAGCATCAGTGTTGCTGTGTTTTTTTCTTTTATCTTTTATATTCTTCCTATTCCTGTGATCATATCTGACTGGAGAAGGCGGCACCCACTCACAATTTTGTGAGGAGGTCGAGTCACATGGTGTGTCAAATATTTCCTTTTACGCAAACCTGGAACAAAAAGCCTGGGTTAAAGAAATTTGACGACTACTTACTGTGATACTGTCACGTCTCCTCCTCTCCCGCTCTCTTTCTCGCTAAAGGACACGGGTGTCCCTCGTTTTCCCCGGTCTGCACCTGGGCTCACTCAGCAATTAGGCCCAGCCAATATAAAAGCCAGTGTGTGCAGGACCCAGTGGAGGGAATGATAACGGGAGAGTGCCAGTGGTGATGGTTTGAGAGCAGTGTGGCTATGAACAAGTGCTTTGTAGTTATTGTTTCTACTAGTGAGTAGTGGCACATCCCCACAACCTCGCATTGTGGGGATGTAACAGACATGAGTTATCTATGACCACAGTTTTAGCCAGCTAACGAGAAGAAAGCCTGGCTTTCTTCATCATGGATACGGTGACCTGTGACTTAAAGACTTGAAACACAAACGCCCATTTTTCATTTCATGGACATATCAGCAATATCATCATGCATTTAAGAAAGAAACTAAATATGTGGCCTCATCACTGGATTCTGTCCAGATGGAGCAAAAAAAATTCTAGAGGGGGAAATCAAACTACAGAAATCAAACATCTTTGCTGGCTGGGCTCCTGAAATCTTAAAGTAATGCATAATGCATCTGCGCTTAAACAGATCCATTTGCAAATGCATTATTCATATTCCCAAGGTAACCACAAACATTTTTAAAATAGCTCGGTCTTTGATTTCTTACTTGGAGAAAGCCCTCGCCTTTCACTGGGTGAATACATTGGCCTTTTGCAGAGTTGTTGTGCGAGACGGGTCACGACTAATTAGCACTTTTTAAGATTCTGCTCACCTTTTGTTCAAAGATGTCTTAAAATACATTTTCAGAGTTAAACAATGATTGTTGCAAATGTCAGTAAGTTAAACACTGACCCCATGCAAGATGTTAAGATTTTTGACCTCAGCATTTCTTTTTTGTTTTTAAAGTGTTTAAAACATTCAAGTTTCTCCTTTGTCTGTGTTTCCTGAATAAACATGTAAACTAATACTTCTAGATGTATCTTGACAGCAGCGTGTTCAGAGCTGCTCTGCTGGGTGTCATTGGGTTCCCGAGCACCTGGGCTCTCAGGGCTGCGTCCTCGGCTCGTTCTGGGGTGGCTGGCCCACCGGGTGGGGCTACTGGGGAGGGGCTGCTTCATTGCCTCTGGCTTTCTGGGCTCTTGCCCATTGACCGTGGGCTCCGTCTGGGGTCTCCCTCCTTCCTCCTCTGGGGTGTGCGCACGGTTCATCAGGATGTGTGGCCCCAGGTCCTCTGAGCTCCTGGTGGGCCGTGGATGGCCCGCTGCCTGGGTCTTTCCCTGCTTGCCTCTGGATCCCGGGGGGTGGTTGTGACTTACTTGCCCACATTATTCATACATTTCATAACAGAGGAACACATACACACATTACAGCTACAGCAAGAGTGTATATGTGTGAGTGTGTGTGTGTGTGTGTGAGAGTGTGTGATATATATATATGTATGTATGTATGTATGATATGTATGTATGATATAGTATGATATGATATATATGTATGTATGTATGTATATATGTATGTATGTATGTATGTATGTACATATGTATGTATGTATGTACATGTATGTATGTATGTATGTATGTATATATGTATGTATGTATGTATGTATATATGTATGTATGTATGTATGTATATATGTATGTATGTATGTATGTATATATGTATATATATGTATGTATGTATATGTATGTATATGTATGTATGTATGTATGTGTATATATATGTATGTATGTATATGTATATATATGTATGTATGTATATGTGTGTATATATGTGTATATATATATATATATGTGTGTGTGTGTGTGTGTGTATGTATAGATAGATAGATAGATATACACGAATGGATGGAGATTTTTATATATATATATATATATATATATATATATATATATATATATATATATATAGGACATGACAGGCCCAAAAAAAAAGAGCTGATCTCTTCCCGCAGTGCCAATATTATATCTCTCCTTATCAATTATGATTTTATAACTTCTTTCCACATGAGCAGACCCAGATAGGCACCTGTACAAGCTTAAATACACTCATTACAAAACCATTTCACATGCTTTTCCTGTAACACAATCAGTCTGATGTTGCTTCCAGTGTATCTCTATATATATTGCTTTTTCAGTAATTTACATATTCATTAAACACTGATGGGAGGCTCAGAGTGACAGGATGTTCTCAAGGGACGTTCACACACACACGGTGCTTTTCACTCTGCATATAATCGTCTTTTGCAGCACCGACTGTGTCGGGTTACACCTCTCCATCCATATTTATAACCATTGATAGAGAGCCAGGTTATGTGCTAAGTTTCCTGTCCTCTGCTGTGTGATTCTTCAGTCTCGGTTGCTATGATCATTGGGTCATGCTGTTTATGGCTAAAGGTCAGGGCCAAATGTCCAGAGAGATGGATTACTGTTTTCCAGAGTCTTGAACTCTGCAGGACAGTCGACAGAGTTCAACAAATCAAAAGACCTTTTGCTCAGAGTCAGATTTATTCGACACCTCTGAACTGCTGAAGAGAGAACAACCTGGAAAAGTTTCCCTGTGTATGTGCACCTGCTCATCTGATAAAAGCGGATGCTTACAGTCCATCCCCACCCCTAGCCAACTGCTCCATCTAAATAATCAACCAGCTCTACCGAGGTCATTTGTCTTTGAGCTCACTATAAGCAAGAAATGCTAATCTTTGGCAAACCCATTCTGTGCAACCTGTTCTT
>JAMQGT020014488.1:0-37660 GCA_024447675.2 Pterophyllum scalare
TTTTGCCCTCTACTTCGTTCAGTTACGTATTGCTTTGCTGCACTTCTGGCTCACTTAAGTCGCTTCCCTGTGCCTCCACCCCTGTTTTTAACTCAATCTCTTGTCCTTTCTCTGGCTCATCTTTAGCATCGACTCCTTCAAAACCTCTACGTTTTCACCACCTAGGTGCCCCTTGGCCATTGTTTCATCCCCTGTTACCCTCTCCACCATGCAATCTCTATTTTGCTCTACCTCATGTTCCTCATGCTGGACAGCCTCGACTTGTATCTGATTGTAAAAAGCATCCTCTTGCATTACTTTTTCATCGCTGCCCTCAAAATCAGCCATGAAGCTCAAACATTTTTGCATCCAGGGTCTCCAATGGATTCCCTCCTCTCGCCCTCTCTGCTCTCTCCCAAAGCTCCCTTCCATCTCAATGCTGCTCTCACTTTCTCGTTGTTTTACCTCCTCCTCCTCCATGTCTTCCCTCATCTACTCCAATTCTATCCAGCTCATCCTCAGTGGAAGAAGAACTGGAGAAGCCCCTGAGCTAAACTGACCAAATCGCGTAGCTGTGCTGCTTCTTCTAATGGTAGTTTCCACAGAGACTCTTCGTCTATCGTCTCCACCTCTCCCTCTCTGCCCACTCTGTCCAACTCATCCTCTGTAGATGAAAACTCTGGGAGGCACTGACTTGAATTAAGCTAATCTGCACACTTTCAGCACCAGCTCCTTCGTTCTTGTCCTCCTCCTCCTCCTCCTCTTTCCTCTCCTTTCCTTTTCTTCGATGCCAAGGGTAGCTCTCAGCTTCGTCCTCTGTGGATGGAGAACTGTGTAGCTCTGACTTGTTTTTCCAACTGACAAATTTTGTAAGTGAGTCCTTTTGGATTTTTTCCCTCCTGCTCTTTATCTTCCTCCTCCATATATTCATCTTCATCTTTTATCTCCATCCCATTCTCCTTGGCTTTTGCCCCACTCTGTCAAGCTTATCCTCAGAAGATGAGAAGTATGAGAGTCTGGACTGTGCAACAAGCCTGTACAATCTACATTTAGTCTCTTCATCCATTTCTTTCTCTTCCTCATCCTCCATTCTCCCTTCATACAAATCAATCTCCATTTTCCATAGCCTCTCATCTTCTTGCGTTCTGTCTTTATTTTCTTGACTGCTTTTCTTCATCTGTCCAGCATCTCCGTCTTCATCAAGCTTTTCTTCTCTTGTGGTGGAGTCAGAAAATCGTCCTTGCTGCTGTAGGTTTAACTGAAGGTCCTCATCCACGTGAGTGGCTCTGTTTCCAGTGATGTTACCTTCAGAGTCAAAAGGTTCAGGGGTTGTGGCTTCAGACGTCAGAGTGTCAGAGGTCACATTATCAGAAGGATGGGGTGAGAAGTTGTCATTTTGATTTAAATCCTGTAAATGGAAAATATGTTGAACTGTATGACTTAGAAAATATTAATTTATTAGATTTATCATTGCTATTATGTATGATCTAGATATGCTGATATGAACAAAGTTGACGAATTTATTTATCAGTTAACTGAGTAATCGTCCCATTCCATTGCACCTTTGTCAGTTCTGTGTAAACAAATTCTAATGCTGAAATCAAACACATGTCAGGGCTAAAGTTGGCAGTTTTGCATGTTTAGTGGTCCTTGAATGATTCAGCTGCTTGTAAGTTCACATTATTGATTTCTTACCGACACAAGAGAAGAAGACGCTGTTTCTTTTTTACTCTTCCTCTTCTTCCGTGATTTCCTCATTTTTTCCACCTTAGACTCTGCAGCTACCTTCATCTCTTCCTCATTCCGTCCCGCTCCTTCCAGGTTAAAGTTCACATCGATGATGTTGGTCCTGTGGGATGATGAAGGTTTCCTGATCTCTGCTGGCACCTTTCGCTGTAAGCGAGCCAGCAGAGGTTTTTAGATTTCCAGTTCGCCTCAGAGTCTGAAAACAGACCATCTGGGCTGTCTCGATGGCCAGTTCGCGGCGACGGGATCCTGTCACTGGTGTCTTGCAGGTTGAAGTTTGAGTCTGTCATCTTCCTGTGGATCTCCTTGAGGGCGGCGCCCCAGGAGCTGTCAGGCTCTGGTGTGCCTTCCTTGTCAGAGCCCAGACCTTCGTAGGCTGACACCACTCCGGACTCCCTCTCCAAAGCACTGTAGACCAGGCTCTTCCTTTTAGCGAGCAGGCTGGGACGAGACAGCTGGGCGCTCTGCAGGGCGATCCAATTCCCGTCTGGGCTCTTCAGCACTGAGGACACACCTCCGCATACAAGTATACACACATACACAAACAAGGATGCAGATATCATGCAGACAAGCAGAGATTATGTGCCAAAAGGAGCATATAATGATGCAGCAGCATAAACAAACAAAAACACCCACACAAGTATTACCTGACATACCTTCAACTAGAACTGAGAGTATGACATTACTGCTCCCAGTATTCTTTCTCCACCAAGGCAGAGGCACATCAGAATTGTTTGTCAAAGAATAAAATTTGATTATGAAGCCATTTTTTATGAAACTTTGTAGTGAGATAAATTATGAGGAAACAAAAATAATAAATTGGTGAAGATGCGGATCGCTTTCTTTACAATATACAGCATTGGCTAGCTTTTACCTTTCAACAAAATCATTTTATTCTAGTTACATGAGCACATGTTGTATATATTATATGGCAGTACATTAAGTCGTTACAATCTACTGCTAAATAACGTCATCTGTACAAAGTGATTCACGTGGGGGGGGGGGGCTGTACAGGTTGCCAGCCTGTTGCAGGGCTATGTGAGGCAGCAGTGCTAACCACCGCGCCACCGTGCTGCCCGAACCCCAACTATGTAAAGGATTTTATTTGAGAGTTCAGATATACAAAAGGTCATGACAAACAACAAATCAGTACTAAAATATATGCATAGACACTGTGAGAAGGCTGAAACAGTAACCATGTCTAAATTTTAAGACAGTTAAAGATGCAGCTGCAACAAGCAAGGTGTGAGGAGATAAATGTACGTAAAATGCTACACTTACAACTGTGAGTTTGACATACTGGTGAGTTGTTGAGGTTAAAACCTTACCAGGGTTATCCAGCCGGTCTACACTCTTCCAGACAGACCCACTTCCTTCCTTCTTTGATGTCTGTGTGGAGTCTTGTATGAGACCTGGCATGTCATTGTCCACCAATGAGAAAGCAGATTGTGACCTCTGAGGAAAGAGATGAAAGTTAATGCTAAATTAGAAAAAAAAAAAGTCCTAATCTAACTATATTTGATTTTCTTATTTCTATAGGTGAAAAAATAAAATAAAATAAAATAAAATAAAGATTGCATGTTGAGCAGTTTAACCAGCAGAGGTCAGCATATGCAAACAGAAAATATGTCATGAAGTGGTAGGCCACATAAAATGACATAGTGAACTGAGGCCATCAACTTTCTGCAGACTCAGTCACTACAGACCTCCAAATTTCATGTGACTTTCAGATTAGTTCAAGAACAGTGCATAGAGAGCTTCATGGAATGGGTTTGAATGGCCAAACAGCTGCACCCAAGCCTATCATCACCAAGCACAATGCAAAGCATCGGATGCAGTGATGTAAAGCACGCCACCACTGGGCTCCAGAGCACTAGCTCTCTGTCTGGTAATCCCGATGAATGAGTCCAGGTTTGGCGATTGCCAGGAGAACAGTACTTGTCTGACTGCATTTTTCCAAGTGTGAAGTTTTTTTGGGGGGGGAGGGGTATATGGCATGAGGTTATTTTTCAGGAGTTGGGCTCGACCCCCTCCCGTTCCAGTGAAAGGAGCTCCAAAAGCTTCAGCATACCAAAACATTCGGAAAATTTCACATTCCCAACTTTGTAGGAACAGTTTGTGGGAACATGACTGCACACCAGTGCACAAAGCAAAGGCCATAAAGACATGGATGATCGAGTTTAGTAAGGAAGAACTTGACTGGTCTGCAGAGTCCTGACCTCAATCCGACAGAATACCTTTGGGATAGATTAGAGCAGAGACCGTGAGCCAGGCCTTCTCGTCCAACATCAGTGTCTGACCTCATGAATGCACTTCTGGAAGAATGGTCAAAAACTCTATAGGTGGTGCCAACAAAAGTAATTTTTAAATAAAAATTTTAAAAAATGACCTGGGTGATTTTCTATTGGGCACGCCTCATTTCCAGGAACAATGACTGGCTTTATACAACATCAACATATGCCCATGCCACCATTATCCGCACCTCATTGGTGGAGAGTTACAGTATGATCGGATGTATATTGGTTGTGGTTTTTACCCAAAGGCTTTGTTGATGTTTCTGGGAGCTGGAGGCTTGATCAGAGGGGGACTGATGATGGGGATGAAGGTCGGGGTTGCGTTCAAGGGCCCAGTCATGGTCATATTCTGCTGTCATTGCAGCCAGAGTCTTCCTCCTATTAATAATCTTACATAAACAAAGACCAGGGTTAGTGCTGCATACAGCTCAGACACCATCCAGAGAGAAACGAACTAACATCAACTGATTTTTAATTAAATTGACAGTTGGTTTAATCAAGTTGAGGAGATTTGAATTTCAATAAATGTGAAAGCTTCTTTCCTCTTTGCTGATTTGCAGATGGTGACACACATAAAGTACAGCAGTCTAATTACACACTAAAAAAGAAAAAAATGATACCATGCAATGTAATTTTTACTTTTTGCACAATTGTTTTGGCCAGTTCCTCAATGAGCTCTCCTCTGTGCTCCTGCAGATACTGTGCCTCATTCTGATTCTCCTGTTGTAAACACAAATAAAAAAGCTATTTATTACCACACACATGCACACTATAAGCTGATCACTCCTCTGAATATACACTAAATATACATGTATGCTGTACTCCATCCAAAAGCTTTGGCAAACTTTAACAGATTAGAAAGAAGCAAGTCTTTTCTAATATAGCCGTTTTTTGTTTTTTTTTTTAAGTGGCAGCAGAACCAGAAATCTACTTTTTGACCCAGTTTACAGACAGAGAGGTCAAGTGATGAACTCAAATGTACATTGCACAAAATAATTTCCCTACACAAAAAAGTAGGGAAATTATAAAGTCTATTGTCTCAGTGCAGCCTCTTCTGAAGGAGTAAATTGTTTTAAGAGTGACTTACTTAAAGGTGTGCGCAGCTTAGAAGAACATTGTTTAGGAGCTGCAGAAAAATACTTCATGAATGTATTTTTCATTAAATATTTTTGACTTTTATGTAAATAATGTTCACCTATGAAGAAAAATATATCTCACAGCCACCACAAATGATGTGGAATTGCCTCCAAAGTGCATTCTTTAAAAAGACCAGCAGAGGGCGGTGACTCTGATTGCAACAAGAAAAAAAAAGTGATTTCAAAGAAGTCTTAGAAAAGGGAGCTGAAAGGCCCTTTTCCCTATGACCTCAGTAAAGACACAATCTGATGACTTTATGGCCTCACGTTCATCTTATTGAATACAACGTGATGTTCATTTTGTAAATTATGGCTCCAATTAAAGTAGAACGGGAGGAAATGCTTTTGGGCAGGCCTACCTTGTGATTGAAGATATTACCATATGAGGACCACTCATTCAAAACAGCAGGATAACATCAGGAAGAACACTCAGCTGGGGCTTCACAGCAGGTCCTCACTAAACCTGTAGTGATGTCATTTTTTAATTGTTTTTATTTTTGTAATTTTGCCCCTGTTCACCACCACAGTGGATTTGAAATTCAGGAATCAAGTGTCACTGAAGGACATGTGCGCAGCTGTAGCTCAGGAGGTAGCACGGGGCATCTGCTAATCAGAAGGCTGGCAGATCAATCCCTGGCTCCTGCTGTCGGTGTATTTAAGTCACCTTGGGCAAGATAATAAACTCCAAGTAGTCCCTGGTGCATTCATCAGATCACGTGTGTGTGCATGAATATCAGACACTGCATTTAGACTTAGAGCAAAGTTCTGTGTGTAACTGGGGTAATGAGGCCTGCAGTAAAAAGTGCTTAATTAGAATAGAAAAGTACTCTACCACTACTTCACTAAATAATTGGCTATCACAATGCTCATAGTGTAAGTAAAATATACAGTTACTTTTGATCCTGTGAAAACAGATGAACTGTGTACAAAGTGGCTACAATTAAAGAGGGAATGCAATATTTTTGAAAGCTGTTTAAATTTGACTCCTAATGCTGTACCTTAATGAACATTTGCTTCTTATGTTGTTGTCATCCTGGCAATGTCCCTGCCATTGTCTTATACTGTAGTATTAAACCATCATTTGGACTGCAGCATAATCCTGATGGTTTAACATAATCTGACTCAACAGTAAAGTCAGATTAAAGAGAAACTTCATGGAAGGTCTCTGGAGGCTATTTAACAAAACGCAGATTGAGGATAATCCTCAACATAACGCAACATTTCTAGTAGGATACAGCATGGGTAGATTAGAGTTCCAGGATAAGTAACTATTTGTATGACATGAAAAACATGAATAACCTGACTGGAAGTGTCAAATTCAGCCTTGGCAATGGCCTCGTCTATGGCCTCCTCTGCCACCCGCCTGGCCACAGTGAGCGTCTCTGCCATGCTGTGCTCTAAACACAAAAACAACAATCATGCGTTTTTTTTTGCTATCTGAATGATCTTGAAGTAGAATTTAAAGCACTTTTCAGTCCAGTTCTCTTATAAAGACATGCATGACTAATCTGTCTTCATTCCCTCGTGCCAGTTTCTGAGGCACCTCAGACTGACACATGACCATCAGCCCAGAGCAGCTTTTCATTCACGTTTGCTGTCAATCATCCTGTTTGTGAAATGAACTAGGAGAGTGAGGAGATGTCAAGAGCAGGGCAGGACACAGAAGAGAACAGACTGACACGGCCGCTTGAGATGCAACTGGGAACCTGAGCCAAAAGATTACAACAAACATCATAAAACTATTCAGTTCTTCTGTGTTTTATCTGATATAAAGCATTACATGAAAGTCAGCAGGGGAACAAATATGGATTCATGAGAGGATTACCAACATCCCCAAATAACCTTGACCTGGATATTGTGAAATGTTGTTCTTATGGAATTTCACTGTAAAAGGGAATGGATTACCAATCAGGACAAAAAGTCCAAATAGCAGACTACCCAAATCTTCCAAGTCTGCTGATTGATGGTGAGTATTTCACTGACAGAGTTATAGGGAAAGGATGGAAAAGCTCTCACATCTGACTGCAGCCCCTCTCAGACAGATTGTCAAAGATTTGCAGATAACTGCGATCTGATTTATAAATGCAGACAGACTGCCAGCACTTTGCAATCAATCTGAGTCAGTCTGCACTGATGAACACATCCCATCTGTGTGTCTTCGCAACTCAACCGTAGTGGTAATTAAAGCAAGGTTGCTGAGCACCTGTGTCATTCTGCAGTTAAATCACCGTCCTGCAGCAACTATGTCACAAACCATGGAGGAATTCCTGTATCAAATCTATGAGGTTCTGGATAGCAATTTATTATTATCATGGAGGTAAATAAATAATAAAGTTAACACCATAACTTCATTCCTCCGTTTAACCATGAAATTCAGTTAATAAGTGAGGCCAGTAAGCATTAAATGATGGAATGCAAAATTAATAGGCCTAAAACTGCTGTTAACATTGTGGGAAATACATTATATGGCTTTTTCTGCAGAGTAACACAAGAAGATCATCATCTTTATGTCAGGTGGCCGCTAACTGACTGAATAGTGTTAACAAAATTGGCCTTCCTGCATCTTAATATTCTCTGCAAGAAAGCAATAATTGCCCTGCAAACCCAAATTCTGCTTTAATATCTTTAACATATCAATTGATATTATAATACGGTTCAAAAATCAAAGAATGCAGTGCTGCTACTAGGGTGTTCCTCTTTTAGAAACGTGATTAAAAACAAACAAACTAAGAAAGGATTAGCTCATCATTTAACACAATGTTCATAACACATTTAGTTCAGCCACATACTGGGACAAAGGCAAATTGGGAAACCAAATTTGTAACTTTATAACGAAATGCAATGTTCTAGATGCATATGTCACGGCAAGGTGTCATAATTTTGATATTTGAAACACCAAGTGTATGAAATTACAACAACAGCTGCACAGTAAACAAGCATCAGTGAATATTTTATAAAATGTCTGTGCACCTTCAGTTTGTCTGTAAAAGGTTGAGTCGCTCCCACAGACGCTGTCCTCATTGCAGATGCTCTCTTCGTAGGCGCTGCCCTCTGCAGACACACACAGATGTTTACATGAACGTGAAAAGACAGAGGACTTCCACACAGGATTAACCTTTTTATCCCAGAACTAGAGCACAGGGGGAAAAAAAAACAACTCTAAATAAGATGAAGCATTAAGGGGATGAAAGAGCATGCTTTTGGTCATTGTCATTTTTTTAAATGTGTGTTATTAATACTACACGTCATTGCAATTATGAGAATTAGTTTTGCATATTTTATAATGACAGTTTTTATTGCAGATCGTTAAACATCGGCTGTACTGTAAGCTTTGATATAAATGATTCATTACCACGTGTTCTGCATGCATTGATTATTTGTTTCCATCTTTATATGTCACGCAATTAGCCTGTTTGGGTTTTGCATTTAATTTGTGGGTGGAGTTGCCTTTTACTATTGGTGGTGGTAGCAGTAATTCACTTTAAATATCCAACCAATTGTTAACAGAATAATAAAAAAAAACCAAATAAATAATGTGCTGATGATATATCTGTGCTGTAAACAGATATAGCTACAAACCATTATCTACAGTATCTCTGGCTTTCAAGCATAGACATTTGGAATCCATAATCTGATTTTAATGTTGATAATTGCTCAGCAAAGAGCCCAGTCACTCTCTACATGGTTTCCCCTTCCAGCTCTTGAGCTCTGAGCTCTTTTTACATCATTTAAATATTCATGCAACAATGCGGCCATTTGTGGTTATATAAGTGCATTAGAGCAGCCTCATGTGTGGCATTACCAGGCAACTGGATGTGTGCGCAGCAGGGCCTGGTTCAAGGATACAGTTGAGTACACAGGGTCATTTAATTCATTTGAAAGGGCAAAGAGAGCACTTAAGTGATACGAACTGTTCAGATTTTGAAAATGCAGCAAGCACTTTACTTCATTTCTGAGTCCTTTCACTGCTAAAAACTCCACAGGCAAGTTTGATGTGAAATATCCTGAAATAGAGAAAAACGTAGGGTTTTTATTTGTGGTTCATATATGGGAGCTGGAATTTGTTCCAGTGACCCCTCAAACATGTGTCTGCAGACATCTGTGTCATAACATCTAATGAGTCAGGACACATCTGGCCCCAGCGCAGGGACATGAAAAAGAAGTATGAGCTAAAACAAAACTGGAGGTCACTGTAACCCTGAAGGCACCACAAGTCTCTCAGAAAGGCGAGCTGACAGAGGCATGCATGAGAAAATGAACTCTGCTGCAGAAAATGAGACTCTTATTGAATGTGATTGACCAGTGACAGGTTATTCCTAACATGTGAATAACATCGGGAATATCACATCTTTAGATCTTACAGAAAGCCAGTAAATTTGAATTACAGCAGGACCACTTCAAAAGTATTATTTTTTCATTCTGTGAGATCTTTTAACACACTAGTGGCATAGCAGAATCCTAATAATCGCCATCATGCCCATAATCTTTTTTTGAATTCTTGGTGTGCTAACATAACTAATCTTTAGTTGACACCAGTTCTCCATGTTTATGGAAACAAATAAAAAAAACTGGACAAATTAAAAAATTTTCATCTGGTGATGGCTCTACAAATAATTAAAATTCATACTGAGAATGACATATATGGGCACTAAGCCTGTCTCTCAGTTGCTAAGTTGCATTTATTCAAACTATATTTTAAGATTCAATTCAATTCAATTCCATTTATACAGCACTAAATCACAACAGTCACATCAAGGTGCTTTATATTGTAAGGTAAAGACCCTACAATAATTACAGAGAAAACCCAACAGTCAAAATGACCCCCTAGGAGCAAGCACTTGGTGACAGTGGGAAGGAAAAACTCCCTTTTAACAGGAAGAAACCTTTGGCAGAACCAGGCTCAGGGAGGGGCAATCATCTGCCGTGACCGGTTGGGGCTGAGGGGAGAGACAGGACAAAAGACATGCTGTGGAAGAGAGCCAGAGATTAATAATAACTAATGATTAAATGCAGAGTGCAGAGTAAAAAGAAAAGAATGAAGAAAAAAAAAACACAGTGCATCACAGGACGACCCCCCCCCCAGCAGCCTAGGCCTATTGCAGCATAACTAAGGGAGGGTTCAGGGTCACCTGATCCAAGCCTAACAATAACCTTTATCATAACGGAAAGTTTTAAGCCTAATCTTAAAAATAGAGAGGGTGTCCAAACTCCAAAGTGGGAGCTGGTTTTACAGAAGAGGGGCCTGAAAGCTGAAGGCTCTGCCTCCCATTCTACTTTTAAGTATCCTAGGAACCACAAGTAAGCCAGCAGTCTGAGAGCAAAACGCTCTATTGGGATGATATGGAACTATAAGGTCTTTGAGATAAGATGGGGCCTGATTATTCAAGACCTTGTAAAAAAAGATGCAAATAGATTCAGGGGGAAATCTAAATAATGTTCTATTGCCTGAATTATGCCAAATTTGGAAATTTGGGAAATAGCAAATATGTTTACACTGAGTGTTTTAGTAAATTATTATATATGACAACACATTTTGAAATTCTGTGATTAAGTTTGGGCATCCGCAGTTTAAGTTTAGGCAAAAAAAGTGTGTTCTGGTTTATTGACTTTTAGCCACAGCGTTTTGGCCACTTAAACTCTAGTTTGTCTGGGACACTTCAGCGCAGGCTAAACTGCTGATTTTGCAGTACTGTGGTGACATTCACAGTAATTCACTATGTAGGACTGGTACAGTTCAGGTTGTGTTTATGGTCAGTGTTAAGTTACATCAACGGTGGCAGACATCAACTTATGGTGATGCTGATTAGGGTCACTCACCAAGTTCTGAGTTTTATACTTGCTTTATAGTGTTTAGGATTTGGAAATCAGCCATATAGCTTGTGAAACATCTTCATAAATTGGGGGTTTAGCCAACTGAATTCAACATGAAGAGCAGCAGAGTAGCTGCACAGGTCATCTGATCATAGCCATTTGTACACTCATACGGGATGACTTATCAATCACAAGACAGTCACTCCCTAAATCCCAACCAGCTTTATCTTTTCTTTTACTAAAAATGAAACCATACTTACACAAATGCATACCATGTTGCATGAGATTTGAATCTAGCCATTAAGACCATAAACTCACTAGAAAATGTTTGGTGTGCTCATAACTCAAGGGAGCAGTAGTTATTTTCTCATACACATAGAAAAACTGCAGGTTTAAGGTTGTGCGGGTATGTTTTATACAGCCTGTGACTAAATGTAACTCGAGGCAACTGAAATCTTAGTCACCCCGTGCTCACTCAGATGCAATTCATAGCTGTACAAGAGTTTCATTAATAAATACATTAATTTAAAAATGCAAACTTGGCTCAGACAGCAATCATGTCTATGACAATTTCGGATTTTGCATGTGTATATTAATACTTATATCAGATCTGTAGCAGAACACTAAACTCTGTATTCTAAAACGTAGTAAAATGTATTGATTCACATATTAATCAATTAAGAGTAAACGATGATGGTAAAGTACAACAACAGTTGTAAAGATTTATTTTATAATTATAGTAAATACTGTCATGATTTTGACTGTTAGTTGAACAAAGCATGACATCACATTTTCCTTTAGGTAACTGTCTTGGACTCGTTTCAGAATTCACAAATGATGAATCATAACAGTAATCATTATTTTAAATGACTAAAAAAGACTGTATTTCTGTATTATACAAAGCCTTGAAGAAATGACACATATATGAGCTATTTTCCCTAATTTCCTCCCCTCCTCAGGGCCACCGTGTTCTTTTGCTTGACTCTTTAGAGGAGAATGTCTCCAAGCTTGGTTGAATCAGTGGGCTGTGTTGAAAGGTCTTGAGGGGAAGTGTTTCACTGATGCACAAATCTCACACAAGGTTCAGGATCACACAGCATTTAGTTTTCAAATGTCAGTTCTACTAATTCTGATGCTATTCATGGCACTCGCATTATTCACATGCAAAGTGACATCGTGAGTCACGCTGAGATGATCGCACTTTGCAACTGGATAAACAGTTGAGTTTTCAGTGCCCGTCTGTCATAAACATATGAAAACGTAAGTAAGAGAGTGCTAAAGAGTGTGTATGTCTGTTTGCATGCACGCGCATGTGGAGAATGAAAACAGCTACCTACATCAGCGGAGCAGCAGTTTGATGCCAGCCCACATCAGTCTTCCTCCCACCGGGGTCACAGCTCTGCATCATCTGCAGCAGGTGACCTCTCCTCCACAAAACACACATAATTCTCTGAAATCCCTTGTCGATTCAATCAGATCATACTCTGAACCAGCGGCTCAGAGATGCACTACTGCTTTGTCACTGACTATACCCACATGCCCAAGCACATGTCGCTAGATGAACACATTCATTCAAAGCTTTGTAGAGTACCTGAAGCAAAACATTTGCAGCATGACTGACTTGTCGAGCCCCTAAACCTCATTTAGCTGTGAAGACAGACAAAGCATCCCCATACACTGAAGATCTACCTGGAAGTCTGCTTTGTCGTTCATTAAAGAAGGACTCAAAACTTTTTTCTCTTACCATCACTAAAATACATAAAAGGTTAAAAGTTAAATCTCTGGTGAAAAAAAAGCAACAGTTTAGGAAAAGATTCTTACAAAGAACCTGAGCACATCTGGCTTGCACCAGCATCAGTGTAAAGGAAGTCTACAATATGTTTACCTGTTAGTAACTGTGCCTGTCAGTTACTGTACAGTGTCACATTCAAAAATGCCGTGTCAGGTTATTATTCTTTGTGGCTTAATCCTTGTGAGGGACCCACTGCATGTTATACCTATTATTAACATTAATCACGCATTACAAAAATAAAAGGTGTGATCACTGCAGTTTTAAATTATATGAATCCTGAGGCCAAAAAGAAAAGAAAAAACAAATTAAAAAGCAGTCAATTAATTCAAGTTAAAACAAACTGTGTTTTTGTGATCACATATACTTCTGTCATCTGTACACAGTCTTGGACACTGTATCATAAAACATACAGAAGCACTGACTCCCTGCTTAGTGGAGATATGAATGAAGCAAACAAACGCTATGTGGGATGAAAGCCAAGCGCTTAATCCTGTTTCACCCTCTTTGAGATGTAAAACAGCAAAAATCAAACCAATTTCAAACAAAATCAAGCTCATTTAGCTGAGCAGACACACTATAATAAATTCTCCCTACAGTAAGCTGTTTACAGTATTTAATATAGATCCAGGCATGTGAAAAGAGCCGGTCATGTATGGGATTTTAGTAAAGTAAAGGTTTCTTGTGTCACATGAAATAAGTTATGTCATGTCCTGGGTTGGTGGCCCAGTGTTTTTTGTTCTCTTGCTTTTCGTCCTCAGTTCATTTCTAGTTCCTTGTGTTCTGTGTGAAGTCACCATCTCTGTTCCCTTGTCCCACTTCCTGTTTTATTTTGGTAGTGTCTTGTTTCTTGTGCAGTGTATTTAGTTTTGCTTCCCCTTATCTCTTCAGTGTCGTGTTCAGCTGTGCTCCCTGCTGTTTCCACTTTCCCTCATTAGCCCTCCTGCTTATATAAGTCCTGTGTTTTAGCTACTTGTTGTTGTGTCATTGTTTTTGTTATTTTGGGGGTTTTGTGTGTTGCCTCACTTGTTTCTGACTTTTACTCTTCATCTGGCTCCCAAGAGGAATTTTGTATTCTGGTTTTTGTTTTACAATAAACGTCTTTAAGTTACGTTAGTTTCCGGAGTCCCGCATATGGGTCCATCCCCGCCTCTCACACTGTCCGACATGACAAGTTAGGAATTGTTTCCTAACTGAAAATCCTAAGCATCTAACATAATAAAAGTAGCTTACCTGTTAGCTCTGAAAGTGCACTGTGTTCTGCCAGGTGCTTCCTGTAAAGAGTCTTCAGCACTTTGGCGCTGCCAAACCTCTTGAAGCGCTTCTTCACATTAGTGTAGAACCACTCCAGTGACTGTGTCTTCAACAACCTGAGAAAGAAAGACAGACACACACATAACAGCTTATTTTACAGTATGTACCTCATTTCAGACCTGTGGGAATAATAATCATCATACCAAATGTGCAAAAAAAAAAAAAAAGTAGTCTATGAACATCTGTAAACAGATAAGTTCGCAGGAGATAAAGCTCACTTGGGATTATCCATGTTTGGATCAAGTAGCATTCATCAAGCACTTCATAAACTAATGAAAATAAAAGTGGATACAAGCACAAAACCATCAGGTTTTGTCAGTTTACAACTTGACTCACACATGAACACAACTAGCTGCTGGCAGCTGAGCAAGTTCATTTTATGTCTCTAGCATCAATGGCCAAACACTGGAGATGCTTCACAAATCTGGAGGTTGAGAAAAACTCAGCAGGAGATGGTTTAATCATTAGTAAAGGGGAGACAGATGTGTCACTTTGATGTTTGAACAGCAAGGACTCACACAGCCGGGTTTACACTGAAGTTGGGTCGTTGTTGTTGTCAAGTGTCATCTCGCAACCTGCCGAAAGAATTTTACGCTGTTGTATTTTGGCAGCAGTTCTTATCTGTACAGAGTAACAAGCAACAGCCAACTAATCACTGTGACACTATGTGATGATACCTCAATGATGACACATTGAAGTATGCTCTTTGTTTGAACTTTTATTTAGCCATGATGTTTTAAGTAGTTTAATATTTTTATACTGTAAACAAGAAGATGGTCAACATATAAAGATGGCAAACTCTTTTCAACCATTAAGAGACGCAAGCATGGAAGACCACGTAAACGCCACACAGAAGGACCCTGCATGGATCCAGCAACGATGACAGACGGCATGAATTAGGTTCAGGTGAAGGCAACAAAAAAAATTTTAACAAAGAAAACTGAACTAAATTAAGACACGTACAAATAGTGACTCCAACTCTATGAAAAGTGTCTGTTAATAGCCTGGTATATTATAACTCATTTAACATATGAAACATGGTTGTGAACAGACCCAATATATGCATGATGTAATTACTATAGCTCACTTATTTATTTAAGATTAAAATTACTATCACTGTTGCTTTTGATATAATGATTGTATAATGACATGTTCCTGTCAGCATGTTTAATGAGGTCACCTCCAGTCGCTGAGTGGCTGTAAGCATGTGTACACAGTGAGTGCTTTGACAGGAAGCAGAGGAGACACACAAAATGCCACAGATCATTACTGCACTTCTACAGGCTTCCTATGGTGTAGACTGAGCAGTCAGGTTTTAACTACCAGTTATTGTCAATAACACCTTACTGAAAAGAAATAAATACCTCTAAAAAGCACTACTACATTTTTACAACAGTGCATTTTCCCCTTATTTTAGCTTTTCTGTTTGGATGATCTACTTTTAGGTTCTCAGGTAAATACAAAAGTTAAAATAATGCCTAAGCACATCATCCAATGCATGCCTGGATCTCTGTAGCCGCCCTTGGCCCTGGGCTGATACTAGGTTACGCTGCAGCTGAAGGCAGGTGGCAGGACAGACTCTGCTGTGATCAGCAGGTAAACTTATCACAGTGACTGCCGTCAGCAATGCAAGTCATCCACAGCTCTCTACTCTCGCATTATCTACTGAGTTCTTTCTGTGACTCAGGGGATTTTTAATGTCTGGGTGAGAAAACAGTGAGTACAGAGTGGCATTTAAAGCAGCAAATGTTTATCAAACTTAACAAATTAATTCACAGATGATTTACTCCTGTTACTGTTTGTGTAACATTTAAAATTTAAATCTACTGTGTCTTTCAAGTTTCTGTAAGATATTAAAGCTTTTTAAAAGGTACCACTGTGAAGTATATAATGTAAGCATTTAGTAGTAACCAGTGGACTCTGTGCACCAGACATGAGAGGGAGGGTTTGAGAGAGACTGACAAATTGTTGTTCATGGTCAGTGATTAATGACTGCAGATATGCATTCCCACTAAAGCTCCAAAAATCTGACAGTCTGTAAAATTCAGACACCAGAAATCTGAGGGTCACACTCATTTGTTTGGGGGTGGCTGCATTTTTCTTCTTCACACAGTCACTTTTGATTAGGAGCCTGCCTAAAAAGGTGTTCTGGATGTGCTCACACATTTGAATGATGATCGCGTCTTGACCTTTTTTTTTTTTTTTTACGATTGCTGGATTTTCAGTAGGCCTTACAAAACAGCATTCAATTTCTCACAGAAACTGTTTTTTTGCTTTGTACCCCTCAGCCATGAGAAAAATAACAGCCATGTCCTTTAAAAGAAAATGTCAACTCCCCAAATGTCAGCCTTTCATGACCAAAGTGAATTTGAATTATGACACACACTGTTTTTTTTTCATTAGGTTTTGTGGTGTTTATGAACTGTGTAAACTGTAAATATCATATGTTAAAAGAAAAAGGGAAAATTACCAAATTTTTACACAAAGGTACAGTGAAGTAGAGAGTGTGAATTAAAAAGTCACATGCTTAATGGAGCATTTAAAGATTTCTGTAACATTAAACAGAGGAGTTGCGTTCAACACTTCATGAAAAGACCTCTAAAGTAAAAATTAAGAAAACTGTCTTTGAAAATACATTTTATGTTGCTGCACACCTCCCCATCTCATCTCTTCCACTGTCATCTAGCATTAGTGCAAATGTTAGGAGCAAAGGAGACCGCACAGTATCTTAGTGACTATGTTGTGTGTAATAAGTGCTAAATCCATCTCTCCAGCAGCAGAGTAAGACCTTAATAATCTTTGACGTCACTCTCAGCCTCTCATCCTCACTTAGTCTCCTTGTATATGGCACACATACACACACACACCCACACCACAACACTTCCAGACACCAACGCTGACCTTACCTGCTCTTCTGGCAGGCAGAGCAGAGCCAGGCTTTGTCGCGCTTGTTGAAGACCCGGCAGGCCTTGCAGACGTTGTAGTGGCAGTCGTGGCACTGGCGCTTGGGGTTGAGCAGGAAGGTGAAGGGCGAACAGCAGCGGATACAGGCAGCGCTGGTTGAAGCAACTCTGCCGTGACAGCAGGAGGCAGGCGACTGCCCTCCTCGTCCAGCTCCTGCTTCAGCTCGCTGTGGGGAGGAGGGGGTGGGGTGGGGTGGGATGAGAGGGAGCGAGATAGTGAAACCAGGAATGAATGAGTGTGTGTGTGTGTGTGTGAGAGAGAGAGAGAGAGAGAGAGAGAGAGAGAGCTGTACAAAATCTGTTTGAAAAAAAAGATGATTGTGTGTTAGTGAGTAAGATAAGAGGTATAGTATTCCACAGGGATCATATAAAGTTCCTGTAGATGGATAAAGCAACAGTCCAGGGTTTACTGTGTCAAATAGGATGATTATGTGAATGAGGACACAGAGTGCACATAACCAGATGAACACGCACTGATCCTCTGCATCCCTTTAATGAAAATGGAGCAGAAATTAAAGTGGTTTCAAAAATTTGGTCAGGTCATTTTTTTCATTTTCTAAATATCAATAAATGATAACTAGTGACTGTAAAAAGCAAAAATATATTTTAAAAAAATCAGCATAGATGATTACTTTCATGGTGGTAAAATGTCTTCAGGACATTATCAAAACAGACACTCATATTCATAAATGTCAGATTTATCATTTAAGCAGAGCATTTATCAGCCTGCTTTCATTTAAATGCCTCTTGTAAAGGTTAAAAGGAGCTGAATAATATACTGATGTTTTTCCTCGACAGCAGCAGCAGCTCTTTTACATGAAAAAAAAAACATAAAAATAAACAAACCCTAATACAAGGACCATAATGCAGCTTTTTGCATGTTTATCGAGCTGCTCATTAGCCACTATGGTTAATGAACAAGTGTCTTCAAAGGTGTAAGCTGTTAATGATGGGATGATTATACGAAAACTTATTCAGGCCTGAATAGAGAGATGTAAACATTAGACTGAAAGTGGTTAATGTTGAACTTCAGAATTCAGAACAATTTATTCCTGATGTTGAAACATTAAAGTTATATTTAGCTGTTTAAAATTTCAAGTAACATGAAATTAAATGTTTTGTTTTTTTTAGTTAACAGGGATGAAAGGACAGAAAAAATGAGAAGAGCTCAAAAAATGTAAACGCGAGCATCTACATATCTGTTATCTACAAAGATTAATGTAATAATAATGTAATGATAACTATGTAATTTGTGCCTCAGAATTATTATTTCATATGCTGTCTCCAGTTAACAAATTTGAATGCATTTAGAAATGTTTTCATGAGTGCTAACACAAAGCACTAACAGACTTACATCAGGTTGTGTTTACAAGCACTTAAATTAAGCACTCTGAGTGCTCAGCTAGAGCAGAAAATCACTATATAGGTACAAGTCCATTTACCATTTCACCATCTGTTTCTGTGCTACACAAACATGGAGGTCTGCTTCTTTTGTTGTGCAATTAAATTATTGTTGTTTGACACTTCATCAGCACAGTGTGTCTGTTTAAGGTATTTGTGTGTTGTGAGAAACAAATCTGTTCTGTTTAAACTGGTTAAAGGAAAACACTACATGCAATTATTGTTTTATTAAAATGAAACATTTAATATTCATTTATCTAAATTAATTGGACTTCATTGTACCAGGATGGCACAGTCATTTTGGTTTGCAGCCCTCTCTTCATGTGTGGTGTTGCTAGGTCATATTTATCTTCTATTTACGCTGTTATAGATTTGTTTCAGAATAGTTACTTTCACTTGGGGAGCTAAAAAACTGGCAGCTATTTTTCTATGACTTACTTTCAATAAATGTGACAGTAAACAAATATGGGTAATTGTGTAACAATTTAACATTCATTTGTTCTTACCATTAGCTTTTGCAATAAAGAAATACAGACAGAGGCAGAAGTGTCCAACAGGGACTCGAAGATGATGGAATTAGTAAAACAAATGAAGGCAGAGCAGGAGAGGCAGAAAGAAATTGTAACTGTGTAGGTGGCACTAGAGAAAAAACATTATTATTTTCACATTATGACAGCAGAAGCATCAGCCATAACTGAATCATTTATAAATTATTACAGCTCAAAACTGATGGAGTCTGACAACACGAGGAGAGAGGCAGGAACTGTTTCTGCAGGCATGAGATTGGTTTCATTCCAGGTTCTAATGACGGGAAACTTGAACTGCAAAGCACAAAAATAAATTCCTCATTCTGTATGTGGCAGTGGTTATTTTAAAGTTTTAAACTAAGTTCACAAAGTGTGATTTATTGAAAATTAGGCCACATCACAAATGACATAATGCAAACCTTAGTATCTGATTTTGTCCAAAAGACTGGCCTCAAAGACGTTAAGTTACCTGTTTAATGTAAATCAGCAACAAGTCACAACTGAGATGATGGATACTCACAAAGATGAAGATTAAAAATAATAATCAAGAACAGCAAATTTTGATTCCATTGACTAATCACTTCAGCTCTACAGAGCTAACTTCAAAGTCTGTTTTAAAAACTGAATCTCTCATCTAGGAAATTTTTACACCACAGATATTTAGGTGAAGCTTGTGACTTTCAAACTATAAAAATTTTATAGTCTCCCTCGGATGCCCGTTGCTGCAGCATCTCATCCATTACTACAGCTCAGTGGATGATATAAATACCTCCCAGACACAACAGTCTCAGCTACACTCAGAGACAGTGAGATAATAACAGCAAGAAAATAAAGTAACATGCACAAACATACCTGAAACAAACAGTACCCCATGATACTCAATACAACACAAATCTCAGAAGCTGACAGTGGATGATGGAGAAAGGCAAATTCAACCAACAGCAACAACATCACTCGTTTGAACCTAGTAAGATACACACAGCAATGTTGTGCAGCACTCTGAAGCTCTCACAAGCCCTGTGCGAAAGAAGCGCCATTCAAAGAGAACAAACAAGAAGAGGCTCGAGCTGTGTCAGCTGCAGTAATCCTCACAAAAATCCTGCTTCTTGGTGATAAGCTGACTAAAGTCTGCTGGCATTTGTCTGAATGCAACTTGTGTTTATTTTTCTTGCATTTGAATGGGGATCAGTTGTCTTTTACTGTAAGAAGATAAACAGATGAGTCATATTGTTCTCTGTAAATAATGTGTCCTGCCAGATGAAGATGCCTGCTGTGCTGCTTTTGAACAGTAGGGGACAGATGTGTTTCAGGATTTCTGGAACAACGACGTCATGTTGGTCACTTCTATGGTGATACAGGGAAGCTTCTGACAAATAGTTGCTTATTTGCATGTTAGCAATTATGGAGCAACATTATAACTTATTTGTAGCTGTGTTTGTGGTCTACTGATGAATCTAAGTTCATTTTTTATATGCTTTGATAATAAGTTAGGATTTGTAACAGGAATGTGTATTAGACAGGATTAAATTCAACCAATCTGATCATACACTGCTCAAATAAATGAAGGGAACACTTAAACAACACAATATAACTCCAAGTAAATCAAACTTCTGTGAAATCAAACTGTCCACTTAGGAAGCAACACTGATTGACAATCAATTTCACATGCTGCTGTGCAAATGGAATAGACAACAGGTGGAAATTATTGGCAATTAGCAAGACACACTCAATAAAGGAGTGGTTCTGCAGGTGGGGACCACAGACCACTTCTCAGTACCTATGCTTTCTGGCTGATGTTTTGGTCACTTTTGAATGTTCGTGGTGCTTTTACACTCATGGTAGCATGAGACGGACTCTACAACCCACACAAGTGACTCAGGTAGTGCAGCTCATCCAGGATGGCACATCAATGCGAGCTGTGGCAAGAAGGTTTGCTGTGTCTGTCAGCGTAGTATCCAGAGGCTGGAGGCGCTACCAGGAGACAGGCCAGTACACCAGGAGACGTGGAGGAAGCTGTAGGAGGGCAACAACCCAGCAGCAGGACCGCTACCTCCGCCTTTGTGCAAGGAGGAACAGGAGGAGCACTGCCAGAGCCCTGCAAAATGACCTCCAGCAGGCCACAAATGTGCATGTGTCTGCACAAACGGTTTATATTATATTGTTCCCAAGCAATAAATAAACTTTTGGGCCAAAACATGTCTTCCTGTAAAGAACAATGTCAACAATGTCTAATCACACCCGGTAAACTATAACAAGATTAGCTGTTGGTAAGCGCTTTGCTTGGCAAGCCTTGTTGAAGTTGAAGAATGTAGAAAGCTCACCAGTTAATCACTTTAGGTTATGTCATGTGAGGATTTAACAGAAAAAAAACCCTTTCAGTTGCAAATATGATTCAGGTAGAACAACCATCATAGTTCCACTGGTCTGAGATAGTAATAATGGGCTTTTGTACATATTAATGCAGGTGCAGTGAAGCAAATACAGTTTTTGGCATGTTAGCAGAAAATCATTGTAATTCTACAGTGTTTAAGGGGCATAGACTCGTTTTCTGTGTTCAAACTAGCATAAGCAAATAATATATCAGCAGATATGTGTATGTGTTTTTTTAGGTGAATCTAACAAAAATGTATGTATGTTTATATGGGTTATATTTTAGTGTTGTATTATTTTTACATTTGATGGCAAGTAAAGTGTGGTAAATGCCAAACACCTCTCTGTATAATCCACATATGACAACTATAGTACACTTCTTTTGTTACAGGCATGTTTTGCCAACAGTATGTGGTACCTAAACACGCATGAATATTCTTTCACTGATTTGCTTATATTTTTAAAGTCTTTTATTATGAATTTTTCTTTTTTGCTTCACCACATCAAACACGACAGTTGAATGTTCCTATGTGCACATTATTTATTTTTATGCAGATGTTTTACTTAAACTGTTCCGGTAGGTAGATTATAAAGTAAAACATTTCTCAATGACAATTAAATACTTAAACAACATACGCAAAGCCTGACCCACTGACAAAAACCTACTCTCCTCAATTAGTGTGTGCATAGAGACCATAATGTAATAATAAACTGTTCTTATTAGAAGTTATAATATCAGCATTTTCACCAAACTAGGCTGATTAGCACACACTTGACATTATTTTAAGAAATTATAGTTTCAAAAACTCTAGGTGTTAGGCAACATTATCAAAAAAAACAACAAAACACAT
This sequence comes from Pterophyllum scalare, assembly GCA_024447675.2. Taxonomy (NCBI): domain Eukaryota; kingdom Metazoa; phylum Chordata; class Actinopteri; order Cichliformes; family Cichlidae; genus Pterophyllum; species Pterophyllum scalare. The sequence continues at coordinate 22,182 of JAMQGT020014488.1, forward strand.
CAACACTTTCCTAATTAAGTAAGCCAAATTTCTACATAAAAGAGGTTTTGCTGATGTAAATCTAAAGGAAATCCCTAACCATTAAGATTATCTTTTGCTCCTTCTGACAGGTTTTTCTGAGCACTGACAGCGTTTTGGTAAAGAGAGGAATAATGCTGTACTCATAGGGACTCATTTTTGACTCATGAACAACAAAAGGGAGATTATTTTCTACTATTGTGTACTGTCAGACTGAGGCTGACTCAGAGAATGAAATCCACCCATTTACCAAGTTATTGTTTTTTTGTTTTTGTTTTTTTTGCACATATTGAGTTTGGGCTCGGGAGGCTCCATAAGGGTTTTGAGGAAGCTGGTCTGAGTGCAGCGGAAAAAGGCTTCACTTCCTGCCCACTGTATTTAGGACACACTTCAGAGCAGAGGGGTGGGAAAGGAAATCTCCACCAAGGTCTAAAAATGCCTTGAATGAAATTGTGCAAAAGAAAAGCAGCCTGAGAAAATAGGTGTAGTAAGACTATAAGCTCTACTGCTTACAGAGTGCATAACTTAATTTTATAAAAGGCTTTCATTATTCACTTTTCTTTATTTCTACAAGTGATCTCAACCAAACAGAGCATACTTTTCAGTTTTTATAATACAATACAAAACTGGGTGCAGAGAGACTCGCAAACAAGCAGCAACTGAAGGTGGCTGCAGTAAAGGCCTAGCAGAGCATCTCAAGGGCAGAAATGTCCACAAGTTCTAGCTTTCAAGCAGTCTTTGATTGCAAGGGATTAAAAATAATCCTTATATTTAAAATTAAGTTGGTTTATCTAATTAATTTTGGGACTCTGAAAATGAGGAAATATGTATAAAAATAGCCATAATTCCTGAACATTTTCGAATATCAGCAACCTATCCACATAAACTCTTTAAAAAAAATTATCATCCATGAACATAGTATATATTATCCTAAAATGCTTTTGGTACTTTAAGTTTTTTGCCTCACTGAAATAAACACAATATTTACTAAGTATGAGTAAGAATAAGTAAACTCATTATAAAGTCAAAAATAAGAAATGAACTAACAAACAAACCAAAAAACTGAAATGATCCTGTTAAATTTTCAAGTTTGTGGTTTCAGTTTAAACAAAACAAACAAAAAAAACAAAAAAACATCTGGGGCTCCACCTATCCCACATTTACAGGTCAAAACTCACCTGAGTCTCTCCTCCTCCTTCTTGCGCAGCCTCATGTCCCTCTGCACCACCTGCAGCACATGCTCCGCCTCGTTGTCCGACAGTCCTGACAGATCCAGCTTCCGACCCATGGCTGACACCCCACCAGCCGTCGATCAGCCTCACTGACTGAACAGTCAGCTTGTTGTTTTCATCTAAAACACAGAAACATATTCAGGTCAACAACACAAAATAGAAAAAAAAAACACCTGACAATGATAAAGATCCCAGAATACTTCAGTATACAGCTGCATGGTTCAGTGGCAACTGGTGGAGGAAAATAAATATATTTACTGAAGAAGTTTGTTTATGAACAATTTTGATGCTCTTGTGCTTCCAGGTGATAGTAATTTACAGTTATGGTAACTTGGCATTTATAATGAATAGATCTGCACCTATGATTTCACAATTAAAAAACATGGTAAGCTTATAGAACACAAATAAAAGTTAAACTGTTAGGCCAACCTTTTGACCCTGCTGAAAGTGATTAGCATTATTGAGACATTGTTTTTTCTCTACAGTCATAACTAGTTTTTACTCTTAATATGATTCTTCATATACATGCTGTGACTTTATGGAGGGCCATGGGTGAACCCGATCCCGTTGTTTTCCATCACAAATCTCTGGCTCTCTTTTGTCCTGCCCCCCCCCCCCCATGCCCAACTGGTAGCGGCAGATGACCGCTTCTCCATGAGCCTGTTTCTGCTAGAGGTTCCTTCCTGTTAAAATTGAGTTTTTCCTTCCCACTGTCACCAAGTGCTTGCTCACGGCTTGTGACTGCTGGGTTTTCTCTGTATTATTTTAGGGTATTTAATTTACAGTATAAAGCACCTTGGGGTGACTGTTGTTGTGATTTGGCTCTGTATAAATAAAATAAAATTGAATTGAACTGGAACATGTCACATATCCATACCAGGGAGCATTTTTTTAACACAATAGTTTCTCCCTTTAAAGCATTTTGGTGCTAACACCACTATCCTTCACTCCACTGGGCTTTTTGAACGACTAATGGTGTACACTGATATAACCTACAACATGCACAAATAAAATTAGGGCTAAAGCAGGATTTGTTTTTTCTTCTTTCCTTCTTCTGATCAGACTTGAAGCTGCAGCCAGCTTTTCTTTTCTTTTTGAATCCAGAAAGTAGACGTGGAACTAATTAAAATTATAACTAATCGTATAAAAGTATTTTCCTGGACTGTTAAGCAATATGAAGGAATACAAATATACAAGTTAATGTTTTTCTTTCAGACTGATGGCAACAAAGTCATACTTTTAAAATGGAAATTTCTTATATAGATGATAAAAACTTACCAGAATCTGTTGACCTCGCTGGATGAAATAGCGAAGCACCTTTACAACCGCACAACGGAGAAAACTACGTTTTCTTCTAGAGTGAATTATGCCTGAGACGACGCCAAACGCTTATTATAATCCAGGGAGTCTGCGATGCCTTGATTCATCGTTGTTTTTTCCGTATGAAAGACTGGGGGAAAAATGTGTTGCTTGCCTGATCTGTACAGCCAGGCCTGGTTTCTGAGAGAAAAGCAGGATAAAGCCTGATTAGGGTCTACTCAAGCTTTCATCACCTCCATGTCGCCTTGGCATGCAGAGAAACGCTGGTTTAAATTACTTTTGTTTTTGTTGGGGGGGGGGTAATAAAAATGGGTTCTGACTGTGTTCAATCACTGAGTGCGCAACAGTTAAACAATTTTGAAGTTTTGCCGACACTGTGTCACAATATATCACTACAATAACGCGGAAGTTGCTGTTTTGTGCTTAATTACAACATTGTGTTTAATTGGTTTAATTTAACGGGACTGGCTGGCAGATTCAGCAAACAAAATAAAAACTGTAAAAAGCAGGCGATCAGAATTTTAGGATACGTGGTGTAAAGAAAGAGCCAGTGCAGCAGACAGCTGTAGAGGAAACTAAGACTGATGAGAAAAAAATAAAAAGGAATGCGTGGAGAAAAAAGAGCAGGAAACTGAGGGCATCTAGTGGACAGACGGGGAACTACAGATTGAAGCAGGCGAGTTGTGCCTGCATGAAAGTGAGATACCTCGGATTTCTAGAATATATAATCAAGTTCTCTCTGTAGCACACACTTTTGAAAGAAGAATTAATCATGTTCAGTATAATAATGCATGAATTACATCATACCTTTTGACTAAGACAGGTACATGTTTAACTAATAACATTAACAATGTCTTTTTGTCTTAAGATATATATATTATTCATTTATTTATTATTTAATATAAATAATAAATTTGATATATAGTGAACTGGATATCCTTTTATTTATATTTATATATAATCTATGCAATTCAAATTTCTTGTAAGTTGTATTATAAGATGGAAGTCAGCTAACAATATTTTTTATATAGTTATCTTTTTACCTGAGCTTTTACTGCTTGTAAAAATATTTTCTGTGAAACAAACCCACAATACAAATTTTTGCAGTTTAGTTCAACCACTACAACCACAGTCAGCCTGATATCTTTGGTAAGAAAAATCTACGTGTGGCATCAGCACGGTGCAGCAGCCGGTAAAGGCCTATTATATAAAATGTAGATAAACGTCACAACAAAATAACAGCATAACAAGCAACACAGCAAACAAGTGAAATATTTTCTATGATTAACAGCTTTTCAACCACGTTTGAAAAATAGATAGCCCTCAGGTCTTTGACTGAATTGTTGAAAGAAACTAAAAGATCCTCTAAATGATGCAGATGAACATGTAAATATGTTTTTCTCCACAGGCACTCAACCTTTCAACAAGAATACTTTAAACAGTGAATACTGGCATCTTCCCAAAGTGAAGATTTTGGAAAAATGAGCTTTGGATCATTAAAAGGCTTTGTTGAGAGATCAACAACATTAAAGGGAAATAAAATTCATTTAAAAGCATCAGAGAATTTCTCAGCTGTAGAGAAATTTCAGATGAGGGAGCAAATCACACGGTGAACAGGAGACAGCGGGACACAAAAGGCAATTTAAAAATCATACAGTGATGATCAGAAATAAAAATTTCCTCAGAGATATTTAAACACATGGTCCAGTATGTCCTTTGGTATGCGTGGGGCCAGACACATGCTGGGTAAAATGAACAGAATCCATGATGCTAATAAAACCTCTGGCAAAAGGTCAGAGTCCTCATCAGTCTGGATGGAAAAGTTCCAGAGGATGCCCAACTATAACCCCTACTATAACCAGTCTGGACAGTCAGAGTCACACTGCCAGGTTTCAGTTAGAAAAAAATCTAATTTTTTGGAGAGTGTAAAATTGTTCAACAAGAATGATGTATTAATCACTTATCTAGCATTATGCTCAGGCAGGTAGAAGCCTGATTATTAACAGAAACTCAACAGAGTCATGTGAAACCAAGGCAGCCAATACATGTATTTCTTTTCCATTCATCTCTTTTCATTCTGTTTATGCGCCGCTCTGCATTTAATCATGAATTATTATTAATCTCTGGCTCGCTTCCATAGTGTAGCTTTTGTCCTGTCTCTCTCCCCTGACCCCCAGCCGGTCACAGCAGATGGCTGCCCCTCCCTGAGCCTGGTTCTGCTGGAGGTTTCTTCTTGTTAAAAGGGAGTTTTTCCTTCCTTTTTGGGATTTCTCTATAATTGTTGTAGGGTCTTTACCTTGCAATATAAAGTGTCTTGAAGCTGTTTGTTGTAATTTGGTGCAATATAAATAAAACAGAACTGAACTGAATTAAAACCAAACAGCCACTCCACAAATGCACTGCACAACATAGAAGAGCCACTTCAACAGGAGAAGACTCAGCTGTACTTCTGCACCTACTGGATAAAAGACACACTTTCAAGGATGCCAGTGTTCACATTTTGGACCAGAAAGACAGATGGTTTGACAGAGGAGTAAAAGAGGTCATATATGTCTACTGTGAACACCCATTGTTCCATCATTGAATAGAGGTGGTGGCTTACGACATCAGTTATTGGTCACCTGCAGTGCAGTCCTCAGATCCCTTCCCAAGTGCTTCAACTCTCACTCACACCTTGCCTCTGGTGACCTGAATAGATCATATGATAAGGTGGGGTAAGGTCTCAGTGGTTTGGCCTAAAACCCCTGGTGGTAATCTGCCTTTTTTCACACCCTGGCTTATGTGACGACACACTTGATTAATAGCAGGTCAACCACTTCCAGTTTGCGCAGCCCCAGGTAGGGGTTAAATATCTGGGAGTCTCCAGAGTTTGTTTTTGTTTTAAACATCTTCACAAGATTAAAGGAGTACGTACACAGGAACCTACACAGACAAAAGAGGGAAGCTTATCTGTGCCCTGAGTTTGTACTTGCTTGTGTAAATAAAGAGTTAAAAATTCCATTGGTTTTCTGGGGTCTAGTTTATGAATCCCAATTACAGATCTCACTACTATCTTGGAAACTTTCCCTTTCAGGCTTGCTGATATCCTTTTTTCTTTTGTTTGCTTCTCACAAACAATGTGAGACCTGAGCACTCCTCACTGCACTGCATGACATACATTGCTTAACTTGTGTTTGCTGTTTTGTCCTTGGACTGAACTGGTTTCTGTCAGACACTTTTGTCAGGGTATAACTAGGTATTCAAAGTGGCCCAGAGGTACATTAAACTCCATGTGTGCGCTGGAAACATTACTTTTGTCACACTCACAAGAGAAAGTCGCTCACTTCTTCCAAGGATGAACGCACATCTTTACCATGTGACATTTTATTAATTTAATCTCTTTTGTCACATGACCAGGGACTCTGACAGAAAAAACAGTTCACCCCCAAAAATAATATTGAAAACATCTTATAGAAACTGTACTTATACTCAGTTGTACTATAGTTTTACTTTTTTTCTTGTCTTTTCTCATTTTCACACATGCAAAGATGTAACATTTCCTTTTGTTCTTGTGCAGATAGCTGGTTGTATTCATGTTCCTCCAGAGGGACTTCTACCTCTATGTTCTGTTTTGTACAGTGGTATTAGCTTTGTTAACTCTTTTAATTATTATTTTATGTGTTGAAGTGAAAATTTAGTTGAGCATAAATAAAAGAGATGTGTAATTATAAGGCCTAATTTAAAATTTTGCAGTGAAATGTGTATGTCTGTGATGTTTCTGCAGTCAAAGAAACTGCAACTGTAGCATTGCTGAGTAGTCAGACTACTGTAGATGACCCCAATGCAGGACACCCGAGGCAAAAAGCTTAATGTAAATCTGAGCTTTATTTGTGACTGTGGAGCACAAAACATAACTTGCTACCTAGACTTGACTAACGTTAACATAAACAGACAGGACTCCAGAGCATGAGGCACACAGCACCAAACTAACAACATCAACACTGATGGGAACAATGACGACTGCGACAATGAGGAGGACATGACAACAAGCAGGGGAAACTCGGGACTTATAGAGAGACAATCAGGAAACAAGCAACAGGCGGGGATCACAGCTGGGCATGATTGTTGAGATGGGACAGGAAGACTAACAAAATAAAACAGGAAACAAGTAGACTGAGACAAGAATGCAGTCTTGGCATACAACACCCAAAACAACAACAACCAAAACACATGGGCCGAGTGGCATGACCAAAGCACAAGACAGACCCTGGAGAACCACAGAGGGAGCAGGGAATCAATATAAATAACTATAACTAACAACTTCAAAACATTAAACAAACTATGAATCAAAATAATCAAACTAAGAACACGATGAAACCATAAAGGGTGGAAACACAGAACGCAGAACATAAGGCCCAGCACCGTGACAGCAGCTGTTTAAATCACATTTTCGTTCTTTCCAAAAATGCTGTGGATGAAAACACAGTGAAAAATAATTGCTGCCCTGAAACTATTAAGTATATATAACAATCCTTTAAAAAAAAAAAGGCTTTTCAGTGTTTTGACAGATTGAGAAATGCAGTGATGTTTCTGCAGTGATTTTGACAGCTGATCCCAAAGGTTGATTTTACACAGACTTCCTGGATCTGTTGCAGAACTTATCAGTGAGGTACAAAGACTGGGTGGCCTCATCACTAACTTCAGACTTTGTTTTATGGATCCACACTGGAAATCGATGGAGTACAGGACAAACAGGCACCTATTTGACCCCGCAGTGCTGAGATCACTTCCACGTCAGCTACTGTCTTATGACTGCCCTCACTTGTTCAGCCTACAGTATATTCCTATCCAGTGGGTAGATACTGTCACACTGGTTTCACTAAAAGCTCTCAGGCATTCAGCTTATCCAGCTGAAGAACATTTTGGCTCAACATCTACCATGTTCCTCAGTTTTGATTTGAGTTGAGCTGAAATTTCTGGCACACAGTTGTGACAATGTACTTATTTCATATCCAAAAATCCACTGAGGAATTCACAGTGAGAATGTAACACACTCTCAGAACACAAGTGCCTCTTACAGACCAGAGGACATAAAATAATCAGAAAAAAACAATCAGAAAACCCTGGAGTCACTGCTGCTATGTTGTTTGTCTGTATTTATCTCCTGACTTTAATTATACTTTTGCATTCTTGCTGATGTTGGAGCTAGAAGGCAGCATGCATTCAAAGAAAGCACTAAAAATTGAGTGGGATGAGTTTACTACTTTGCCGTGTGACTAATTTAATATCTAGTTTCCACAGCATCTATTCATTAGAAGTAGTAGCATTTGGACCATTTACTTGAGCTGTGGGACGAAAAAATACTTAAAATACCTCAAATCAAGGTACTTGTGTATTCAGTACACAATACCGCTGATAGATTTTGACATTAATAAATCAAGTTGGAGTTACAGTTGAAACTATTACTCTGAACATGATTAAATCACTTGAACATTAGACAATTACAGTAAATGACATGTGGAATGAATTATATTATGAATAACTTGTGCAGTACAGCACCACAAGCTGAACAACCTACATCTTAACCCCTTGAATGTCATTCTTTATGCTTTGACATGCAGCAACATATTCTATTAAACACTGGCACCAAGGGCATTAGTGGTATAACTATGGAGGCCCTCCCACCCGTCAAACCCCATGGTGTGCGTGCATGTTCATGCATGTGCGCCTGTGTAACCCTCGAAAACTGCACGGCGGAACGTGTCCTAACATGTACTACTAACCCTAATTTAATAAAAATTAAATATCTATTACTAACGTGATTTAATTAAAGTAGGTTTTTAAAATGTATTGCATACAGTGATGAGCAGCACAGTGGTGGATGGATGAATGTGTCCTCACAGGGCCTACTAACAGATCTGATTTAATGAAAATAAAATATCTATTACTTATGTGATCTTTAATTAAAGTAGGTTTTTAAAATGTAGTGCATACAATGATAAGCAACACAGGGTCCTATCTATTTCTTAGTTGCGAACACCACATTGTTTTTTTCCATGTTAAAGCAGGGACTGTCGGCCGGGTGATCAGCTGACACAGGCAGACCGAGGAGTTTGGATTCATTGGTACAATCCTGGCTAGTAACAAAAAGCCTTATAAGCGGCAGTTTTTGAGGCGGACGGGTGAATGTGTCCTGACATGGCCTGGCTCTGCCAGAGCAAAGACTCGTGGGAGTGTTCATGTTGGTGTTTATGTGTTTAGCTACAGTGTTATCAGTTATTCCAGTTATGTTGTGTCTCATTGTTATTATTAGTTTCAGATGTGAATTACACACATTGTCTGGTATTGAAGGTGGCTAGTAATGCAACGCCATGACTGAGATGGCTGTGGCCACTAATGGCCTCGGGCCACCATTGCTGTTTGTGGTTATGTCTGTGCTTTATGTGAACAAAGCTGTAATCCTTTACTTAACCAGTGAATGAAAGTCAAGAATTGAAATGCTAATTCAAACACTGTCATCTTTCTTGAACTGGTGCGTGCCACAGTGATTTGTATACTGCTGCAGTGTATTGAACAGTCTGGTTTTCTGTTAATACCACAGGCCTCACTAATTGGATTAAAAAGATTAAACTGTGCTGTAACTATGCAATTCTCATGTTATGATTATGTTAGGTAATGATCTGTCCCTCTGATGGACTCAATTCTAATCCCTGTATCCTGGTCGCTCTCGATGAAAGATCATAACCTCATCACCGCTGGCCTCAGTCTCTTAGGGCTGTGCCAGCCGCTCTATGGGTTGCAGGGTCCCTGTCTCCCTAAACTGTTGTGTGTGGGTTAGCGTTTGTCCACTCTGATGAACTTCACATGAAATTTGTATGAACAAAATCTCTCAGTAAACATGTCAAATCGGCGACTTTACAGAAAGTCAAGAAGGCTTTAATGCACGGAAGAAGATTTGCTGAGAAAAATAAAAAACAGAGTTTAAAGTGCAGATCCCTCCCTGCTACATCTGTGCTCTTCAAGCACTGCTACAACAAAAACACAGACAAACTGTGTTGGACAGTTGTGCATTAGACATTGTCATTCCAAAAGGATCAGAGTCGCTGTTCAGAGGCTGCATCGCTGCAGAAACATTGAATATATAAGAATATCATCCTAAAGAATTAAACTTTTGGCTGATGCAGTGAAATAAATCAAATAGATGGATTTTTTTCATCTGTAAATGTAAAAAAAAAAGCCTTTATCAAAAACAACTGTGTGCATTTTCCACTGGATACACTGCCCTAGACTTTGACGTACATCTGAAATACTATAAGACTCCTTATCAGCTTGGAAATATGAACAATACTTCATTTAAAACAAACAAACAAAAAACTTTCCTTTTGAGAGCAGACAGAAACCTTTAAAATGGTGTTTGCTGAGACTTTTCCAAAAAAATTAAAACATGAAATGTCATCATCTATGAAGGCAGAAAAACTTGAAATCTCCTACACCAGGATGATGCTGTTTGTTGCTGTGGTTTAAACAGAAAAGCAGACCGTGCGATACACTGAAGTGGTATACAAAGTCTATTATAAAATGTGTGTCATGTGCAGCTGTTGACCAAAAATATTTCAGTTGTGACTGTTAATGGTGAAAAAAGTATAGAAGTATGGTTGCTGTATTGCATCATTTGACTTCCAAATTGAATTTATAAAAAATTAGAATCGCTGTTTCTCGGACCGCGGTGAACTTGGTTTCAAGTTGGATATTGGATATTCAAGCTCCGTGAAGTTAGCGGTATCTAGCTCACGGTTGATCCCATTCAGGGACTCAGATTTCGGCCAGCCGCTCTCTGCCGCTCCCTCCTCTCACGTGCGGAGGTTCACTTAGGGACCATCAATAAATTTCAGAACCAAAAACTCTTGAGAAAAAAATTTAAATAAAATCATTATTTTATGACTACCTGTGACAAAACTAATATCAAATAATGCCAATAGATTACATCGATGAAGCACAAATTTTTTTTATCCCATTTTAGACAATTTTACATTTTTTAGCAATTTTATTAAGAAATTGGGCTTTTCCTTCAATAGCTTCGAGGTCATGTGACCCACTGACTCAAAATCAGTGTGAAATTGTTCTACTACTATTGAAGGAAAATCACAATTTCCTAATAAAAATAATGCTTAGAAATAATAAAAGGCTTAAACTGGAATGAAAACAAGTGTGCCTCATCTGACTAGGGTAGTAGAACAATTTCACACTGATTTTGAGTCAGTGGGTCACATGACCTGGAAGCTATTGAAGGAAAAGCACAATTTCTTAATAAAAAAATTGCTAAAAAAAATGTAAAATTGTCTAAAATGGGATAAAAAAATTTGTGCTTCATCGATGTAATCTATTGGCATGATTTGATATTAGTTTCGTCACAGGTAGTCATAAAATAATGATTTTATTTAATTTTTTTTCTCAAGAGTGTTTGGTTCTGAAATTTATAGATGGTCCCTAAGTGAACCTCCGCACGCGAGAGGAGGGAGCGGCAGAGAGCGGCTGGCCGAAAATCTGAGTCCCTGAATGGGATCAACCGTGAGCTAGATACCGCTAACTTCGCGGAGCTTGAATATCCAATATCCACAAACAATGATAAAAGAAGACTGAGACTTTGTCTGTTGAAGAAAAGCGGAGTAAAAATGTCTCAATTAAGATGTTTGAGTTGATTATTAGCGTATACAAGACACTGAGACACTATTTCAGCCTATGTTTTTCCATATGTGATATTCTGTTCTGACTTTGAATCACGCTTTGGGGAACGCAGTGTGGATGAGATGAGAGTTTGCAGCTATAATGTTTTCACCAAACTGACATGTTTTGTCACTGTCAGTGGATCAGCGTCGGCACTAAAACAGAAACTAGTATTACACGTTTAATTTCCAAATCTGATTAAAAACTGTCAGACTCATACAGTGGTTGAATATGTGAGTAAACGGCTGATTGAGTAGGTGCGCATTCTGCGCTCTGTGTGAGGTATCGGTGAAACATACATAATAAAGTGGATGGCTGCTGTTTATGATCGACTACAAGTCTTTGTTTAAGGAGCCTAACAGCTGTCGTGAAACACTTAATCAGTTAATAAATAGCGAGGTTTACACACGCGCACATGAACGAATACGCACGCACACCATGGGCAGTGGGGGGGTGTGTGTGTGAAAATTCATTCAGAAAGAGTATTAAAAACTGTCTCAATAAAAAGAAAGTATTTGTGTTCATGTTGAATAACTAACATACTGAAAGAAACATTCAAAGCCTTTACTTAAGCAAAAGTAGAAATATTACAGTATAAAGTAATCTCACTGATAATCTCGGTGGGCCCCTTTAAACACGCCCCTGTTCTTGCGCTTATATCACTGGCAGCTAACAGCGTGTGATTACTGTTCAACACGCTGCAGCTTTAAGCTCACTTTAACTTATATTGACTGTTTCTTCCCCTCTTCGGATGAAGGTAATGTAACAAGTTTGAAATGTTTTGCTAATGTTTATCACTCTGTGAGCTAGATATTCAATATTTGAAGTCAACAAATTGAATAACTCACTCTTTTGGACATTCTCACTCTCAGAAAAACATGCCAGCATCTTTTTTTTTTATGATCTAGTTGGTTACAGTGCAGGTGTCACATTTCTTTAGAGCTGAAATTATTCACTCGTTTACTGATGTGATGGGAGACAGTTCAAGACCTGAATCGCACACTAACATAAGTATTTCACCTGCTTGTGTTTTAAAACAATGAATAGTTTTAAATGTGTTCAGTAACTGAAAAAGCAGTGCTGTCAGCCTGTATGTAGTACAATGTGCAAAAATATAATAAAGTGCAATAAATTATGAGATTGCAGAAATTACGTTTCTGTAATCTTGTGTGACTCGTTATATATATTATGGCTAAATACAATAATAATCAATGTTTCATAATGGTTTAAAAACTTTGACAAATAATTTTAAACTAACAAAAAAATAAAATCACACATTTGGAAGAGTAAAATGTAAATTTCTTCACAGCCTCAGGTTTCTCCATGAGTCTTACAGACATACAGCCTTCAGATTTTTATAAAGAGAAATCTTTTCTAATAAAATTTTTATGTGTTTAAATACAGTTAAACTCCCTTATTAACAGAAAGAAACCTCCAACAGAACCAGGTTCAGGGAGGGGAAGTCATCTGCTGCAACTGGTTGGGGATGAGAAGTGCTCTATTGGGGTGATACAGTAATATGATGTTTTTAGGATAAGATAGGGCCTGATTATTCAAGCTCTTGTATGTGAGGAGAAGGACTTTAAATTCAATTCTGGATTTAGCATGGAGCCAATGAAGAGAAGCAAATATGGGAGGAATATGTTTTTTTAAACTGATCAAATGTTTTTTTTTTAATTACTTAATGTGACTTTCACAATAAAAATTAAATAAATAATATAACTTAAAGTGCAAGTGCTCTTTCATCCTTAAACAAAAAGATAATGTGCAGTTAAGTGACTAAAATGGCTTCTGTTCAAAAGTTCAAATAAGGCTTCAAATTAAAGGTTTTTGTTTTTTTTTCTTGTTGAAAATAACTATGAACAATTTACAGCTGATTCAGTTCATGAATTGATGATTTCAGTGGAGGAATGTGACATGATCGTTAGGCTGGCTTCTTTGCCATGATGTTGCCATCTGCTGACAGCCATGTTGAGGATGTTGTCTGTCAAGACTTCAGCCATTTGAGGGGTGCATGAGCCACTTTTCAGGACAAATTCATCTACACGCCTTTGCTCAGTACTAATAAAATGAAACAAAACAGAAAGTTGTTACTAATTATCACAAATTGAAGGCTGTCATAGTTTATCAGACGGTGTACTGTCTAATGCTAGTTAAACCATTTAACTGATTATATATCTAATTAGACAAGTAGGTAAGTAAGTAAAATTTATACTTTAAATTTATAATATAATTGACGCGTATGCTTTAATAATAACCCTTTTTTTCTTTTTTTATGGTTTGGAAACCAAAATGCCCATAAACCATGCTTTTATACTTTTTCATTAACACAGATTCTACACCATAACGAAACAGTTTGCTCATCAGAGCCACATATCACTCATTACACAACACAGAACACCCCGATGGACACAGAGTTTTATAGTTCCTGTAATGTAGCGGACCACAGACAAAGGCTCAAGGCCTGAGGAACCTGTAGCTGCCATGACTCTGATGTATAAGAACTTTGTGTCATGTAGTGTTTTATATTTGTTGAGACCATACCTAACACACTGCTCTGAATGTACATATTTGACACTTCAAACAGGAATATTTCCACGTTTTGTTGTAGATTGGATCCAACAAAAACCTAGTACCTGTTCTCACAGAGCGAGTTGTTTTAAAGAGGTGAAAAGAACAGAGTGTCTGTAGAAATGGAGCTGTCCTCACAACTTTATGTGACCCAAATAGATGAAGAACATCTCTGTCAATGTAAAAACACCAAACTAACTACAGATTTGATCTTTGTAACAACAGCCTGAGTGTTTGAGTCTACACATTTTTGTTTTAAGAAAAGGTGCGCCACCCGCGACTGTGTTGTGAAAATACACCGTGTAGATAGAGACGATATGCACCCTAACAGAAAAACTTATCCCACACACACACACACACACACACACACACACACACACACACGCATTTTTATGTACGCAAAAACCAAAGACCATTCATGGGTCTGCACAACAATATTGTCTGCAGGTTCCTTGTCAACACATATTACATGTGTATGACTCCTAAAAGTTCACAGGTTAAACAAACTCTACAAACGCATAACCCCCACCACAGGTTGGAGAAGGTGCTAACTCCTCAGAAAACTCCCCCAAATAAACAATTCCCCCCCCCGCCCCGCCATTCACACACCCACAGACGGCTCTTTAAAATCCGTGCGCGAATGGTGTAAGGTCATATATTTTCACAAAACAGGCTTCGAGGGGGCGAGAATATGGCGTCTTACAACTCTTCTGATCAGACAAACCTCGGCGGCTCAGAACGATCTACAAACACTACAGTCCGTGAAGGCGCTGAAGTCTCTGAAGGACAATACTGTGTGTGTGTGTGATAAGTTTTTCTGATAGGGTGCGTAACGTCTCTATCTACACGGTGTATTTTCACAACACAGTCGCGGGTGGCGCATCTTTTCTTAAAACAAAAATGTGTAGACTCAAACACTCAGGCTGTTGTTACAAAGATCAAATCTGTAGTTAGTTTGGTGTTTTTACATTGACAGAGATGTTCTTCATCTATTTGGGTCACATAAAGTTGTGAGGACAGCTCCATTTCTACAGACACTCTGTTCTTTTCACCTCTTTAAAACAACTCGCTCTGTGAGAACAGGTACTAGGTTTTTGTTGGATCCAATCTACAACAAAATGTGGAAATATTCCTGTTTGAAGTGTCAAATATGTACATTCAGAGCAATGTGTTAGGTATGGTCTCAACAAATATAAAACACTACATGACACAAAGTTCTTATACATCAGAGTCATGGCAGCTACAGGTTCCTCAGGCCTTGAGCCTTTGTCTGTGGTCCACTACATTACAGGAACTATAAAACTCTGTGTCCACGGGGTGTTCTGTTGTGTAATGAGTGATATGTGGCTCTGATGAGCAAACTGTTTCGTTATGGTGTAGAATCTGTGTTAATGAAAAAGTATAAAAGCATGGTTTATGGGCATTTTGGTTTCCAAACCATAAAAAAAGAAAAAAAAGGGTTATTATTAAAGCATACGCGTCAAGACAAGGGAGATTAGACTCAGTTTTAGTGTGCTACACTGCATCTTTCTGTTGGCACCAGTTAGAAGATATAACCTATGCTGGTGAAAGCTGCTATATATGTCCTTTCAAGGAAAATAAAACCATGGATCACCCTAATTTATTGGAAAAAGT